>CM051037.1:13338552-13528552 GCA_027627225.1 Congeria kusceri | reverse complement strand
TCTAACGGTGTCGAATGAGGTCGCAAACATGTTCGGTTTACAGATGTACCCTGTCCTGGCCTTTTGTGTGCTGACCTTGGTGGACAGAACTAACGGTAAGTTTCATTATTAAGAACTTAAATATATACTGGTAATTGTAATGCAAATATTTTTGTAGTGATAGAATGTAATACCTATATAATTATCATTATTTACGATGAGGGTTCAGTAGAATGTTCAGTAATACATCCTTTGTCATTACATTCATATGTTTTCGTAGCGCAGCAATCAATGATGTGTTAGTTATTTAAATTATTTGTTGATTTTATTAATCAAATGCATACATGTATACACATTATAAATAAAAACAAAAACACATAAAGGGCGTTTAAACAAAGGATATTCAGTTAGTTAAAGCGATATTAGGTCATTAATTCTTATATTTTGTATCTTTAGAAAAAATAACGGTAATTAAATCTTCTCATATGTTAACCTGATATCAATAAACAAAAACAACATTACAATATAAATATAATGATATGTTTTATTGGGTGTTTTAATGTCAAATATAACAGCTGTTCTAATAACAAATGGACTAAAATGACATTCATCATGCCTAACTTTATATTTTCATGTTCCCATGTAACTTATCATGCATGATTATTTAATTAATACGAGATGGAAAATGACCTCATAGAATGCTGGATTATAATTTATGCTCGAGATTTCGTTATTTAAGCTCGCAAACATTAACGTGACACTGACCTGTATGCATGAATATATTAAAATCCGTTCCGATGCATATATTAATTTTCGTACTCGACTCGAGTTAAAACCTCAGTCACACATTCCCGATTTTTACTGCCGTTCTTGAGCCGACAGCGTCCCGGATCAAATTTGTCAAAAGTCGGGACAATATTCTGAAATTCGGGGCTCGAAATCTAATTTTTGATCCAGACAGTGTTTCGACAGAGCTTGACAGCGTCCCGATCCTCCCGAATGCGATCCGACAATTTCACAATACCTCCAGACAGCGTCTCGACAGCGTCCCGACATTCCTGACTTTTTTTATTATTTGTATCGTTGCGTTGTCGGGACGTTATCGGGAGCCATAATCGGGAATGTGTTACTGAGGCTTAAATCGATGAAAGGCTATCCCACAGAAAATACTGTTACGGGATCGTCAAACTTTTGAAGTACGTGCACGGAATAAGCAGAGTATAAATATAGGAAAGAGCTAATATAGTTCACGAGTTTCAGGTTATCGTTTGCGAGTTATATATGAATGGGATAAAGTGTCACATACACATGAATGCGGAATAAATATACCGTAGTCTTCTATAGCATGCATCAATCGAATGATTTTATTCGTTTTATCGGCCAGGACTGTGCGATTTCTCGGCAGAATTCCAGAACAAAGTTATGAATTCCTCACACTTCGCCTTCAACGGGGTGGCCTTTGGGGTAAGTGGTTTGAATATGTTTCACGAATAAATGACCCTTCCATGGGAGTATCTACGCATAATAAATGTTGCGAACTGAAGTAATGTTCATTTTGGTAATAGTCTAGAAAAATAGTAAATATCATGATATTGAATTATGTCAATTGAAGGCATTTTGTATATCCTAGCACTGGTTGTATTCATTTAAATATTGATTACTCTTGTCTCCTTATGTATGAGCTATATCCAGTAAAAGGTGTTTTTAACTTGTACTCGTTTTGTTTAGTCTTAACAAATTAAATAAGGTTCGTTTATTTAATTGTTTTAAAGTGATAAAAGGCAAAACCATTTGAACACATTGAACTAGCGTAAAGGAGTTTCAACGAACAAGGACTTACGTGTATGCATTGCCACTAACAAGTTTAATAATGCTAGAATAAGTAAAAACTGAGTATTGTGAATTGTTTGTTGTTAATGTATGGTATTAACGTAGATTCCATTAACAGACCAGTTCAGTGTCACTGAGCTACACCAATCCGAAACAAACCTGGAATTGTTTTAGTGACAGCGGTTCAGAACTCATGTTCCAGTAAGTACTCGAGCACCTTGGAAAGTGGTCTACTAATTATAATGCAATATAGTTTAAACCAGTGTGTTATTTTGAATAGTTTTAACATGCATATGATATTAATCTCATGATATCTTAGTTCTATGCAGAACTCTTCGTTGAATTGTACAGATACATTTAACACAGTCTGCTGAATTCTGTAATGACGTTTTATCATAAGTTTCCACTGAAAGGGTGACATCGCACTATCACAAGGGAAGCATTTTATTTTCTAGTTGTTACGATCGTAAGTCATCATCACTACTTATGTAATTATAATTAAATATATATTTTGCTCATATTTCAGATCACAGAACACTGGCAATATTGTAGTTAGCGGAAGTAATTATGTAACACATAACTACATTTGTATAAACTACACGGTACAGACCGACGAATCAGTTTTGTTTTACGTTATATCAGGTTAGTAACCCTTAGCAACGTCAGTCGCCTCTAATTAATTGGAATTGTATATATACATGTATGATATGATATTATAACGGGACCACTGTGTCCATGTATTTTAAGAGATCTTTACATTTGGTATGAATATCTTTGTTATATAATTCAACACTATATTCGACATGTCATCTGAATCAATACAAACTTCAATATGTAATATGTTTCTGATACCATTATATTAATACGAAGGTATGTGATTATTACTGATGCGATTGCAGTAAAATGTTTATCCTATTTAAGCCAATTTACATGGATTTACGGAGTCTGTATCTTGCCCGTATTCCCCTTGCCGTGCGGCCTACTAGCAGAGGCGGGGTGGCTGTGAGATTTTCGTACGGATTAACGGCGCCCGATGAAATTGTATACAAGGCATAACTTTGTGATTGCGATGAACTGCTATTATTGTGTATGCGTTTACTATGCATGTCATTTGACATGACGATGAGCTGTACATGGTTAAGTAAAAAAGCCTACATGCAATTATGTTTCCACATCTAGTTCCAACGACTTTGTACCAATTGTTAAATAACTATACATTAACTTACCTATTACTCACTTTAACTGCCTGTTTTCCTGTTCAGGAGACGTATCTTTCTCCTCCGAGTTTGTAGCAATCATAGACGGTATCTCTACTGCTGTTGTTTGCTCGAAATCCATCGACAAAGCAGCCTATCACGTCCTATACAACAAAGGTGAGAGACGAATGCTTAATGCTATATTTTAGTTAATGTTTTTGCTTAAGTAAACAAACCATCAACACACATTAGTATGTTTTAGATAGATTTTCAAGATCCATGAACAATTTGTGATATTTGTACAAGCCCTGTGGTTTGAAATTTGGAACATATTTAAGCAGATTTATCTTGCTTCTCATGTCGTCGAACGTAAGCACTGTTTTTCATTGGTGTCCATTTTTTAATCGTATGTTTACTTGTAAGTCGAATATCGCTAAGGTGGTAAAACATATCCATGTACAGTATGTCCATGCGTATTATTTGTATGTGTTCAGTTACTATAGGCTTGTAAGTCGAATATCGCTAAGGTGGTAAAACATATCCATGTACAGTATGTCCGTGCGTATTATTTTTATGTGTTCAGTTACTATAGGCTTGTAAGTCGAATATCGCTAAGGTGGTAAAACATATCCATGTACAGTATGTCCGTGCGTATTATTTATATGTGTCCAATTACTATAGGCTTGTAAGTCGAATATCGCTAAGGTGGTAAAACATATCCATGTACAGTATGTCTGTGCGTATTATTTGTATGTGTTCAGTTACTATAGGCTTGTAAGTCGAATATCGCTAAGGTGGTAAAACAAATCCATGTACAGTATGTCCGTGCGTATTATTTGTATGTGTTCAGTTACTATAGGCTTGTAAGTCGAATATCGCTGCTAAGGTGGTAAAACATATCCATGTACAGTATGTCCGTGCGTATTATTTGTATGTGTTCAGTTACTATAGGCTTGTAAGTCGAATATCGCTAAGGTGGTAAAACATATCCATGTACAGTATGTCCGTGCGTATTATTTGTATGTGTTCAGTTACTATAGGCTTGTAAGTCGAATATCGCTGCTAAGGTGGTAAAACATACCATGTACAGTATGTTCGTGCGTATTATTTGTATGTGTTCAGTTACTATAGGCTTGTAAGTCGAATATCGCAAAGGTGGTAAAACATATCCATGTACAGTATGTCCGTGCGTATTATTTGTATGTGTTCAGTTACTATAGGCTTGTAAGTCGAATATCGCTAAGGTGGTAAAACATATCCATGTACAGTATGTCCGTGCGTATTATTTGTATGTGTTCAGTTACTATAGGCTTGTAAGTCTAATATCGCTAAGGTGGTAAAACATATCCATGTACAGTATGTCCGTGCGTATTATTTGTATGTGTTCAGTTACTATAGGCTTGTAAGCCGAATATCTCTAAGGTGGTAAAACATATCCATGTACAGTATGTCCGTGCGTATTATTTGTATGTGTTCAGTTACTATAGGCTTGTAAGTCGAATATCGCTAAGGTGGTAAAACATATCCATGTACAGTATGTCCGTGCGTATTATTTGTATGTGTTCAGTTACTATAGGCTTGTAAGTCGAATATCGCTAAGGTGGTAAAACATATCCATGTACAGTATGTCCGTGCGTATTATTTGTATGTGTTCAGTTACTATAGGCTTGTAAGTCGAACATCGCTAAGGTGGTAAAACATATCCATGTACAGTATGTCCGTGCGTATTATTTGTATGTGTTCAGTTACTATAGGCTTGTAAGTCGAACATCGCTAAGGTGGTAAAACATATCCATGTACAGTATGTCCGTGCGTATTATTTGTATGTGTTTTCAGTTTCTATAGGCTTGTAAGTCGAATATTGTTAAGGTGGTAAAACATATCCATGTACAGTATGTCCGTGCGTATTATTTGTATGTGTTCAGTTACTATAGGCTTGTAAGTCGAATATCGCTAAGGTGGTAAAACATATCCATGTGCAGTATGTCCGTGCGTATTATTTGTATGTGTTCAGTTACTATAGGCTTGTAAGTCGAATATCGCTAAGGTGGTAAAACATATCCATGTACAGTATGTCCGTGCGTATTATTTTTATGTGTTCAGTTACTATAGGCTTGTAAGTCGAATATCGCTAAGGTGGTAAAACATATCCATGTACAGTATGTCCGTGCGTATTATTTATATGTGTTCAGTTACTATAGGCTTGTAAGTCGAATATCGCTAAGGTGGTAAAACATATCCATGTACAGTATGTCCGTGCGTATTATTTGTATGTGTTCAGTTACTATAGGCTTGTAAGTCGAATATCGCTAAGGTGGTAAAACATATCCATGTACAGTATGTTCGTGCGTATTATTTGTATGTGTTCAGTTACTATAGGCTTGTAAGTCGAATATCGCTAAGGTGGTAAAACATATCCATGTACAGTATGTCCGTGCGTATTATTTGTATGTGTTCAGTTACTATAGGCTTGTAAGTCGAATATCGCTAAGGTGGTAAAACATATCCATGTACAGTATGTCCGTGCGTATTATTTGTATGTGTTCAGTTACTATAGGCTTGTAAGTCGAATATCGCTAAGGTGGTAAAACATATCCATGTACAGTATGTCCGTGCGTATTATTTGTATGTGTTCAGTTACTATAGGCTTGTAAGTCGAATATCGCTACAGTGGTAAAACATATCCATGTACAGTATGTCCGTGCGTATTATTTGTATGTGTTCAGTTACTATAGGCTTGTAAGTCGAATATCGCTAAGGTGGTAAAACATATCCATGTACAGTATGTCCGTGCGTATTATTTGTATGTGTTCAGTTACTATAGGCTTGTAAGTCGAATATCGCTAAGGTGGTAAAACATATCCATGTACAGTATGTCCGTGCGTATTATTTGTATGTGTTCAGTTACTATAGGCTTGTAAGTCGAATATCGCTAAGGTGGTAAAACATATCCATGTACAGTATGTCCGTGCGTATTATTTTGATGTGTTCAGTTACTATAGGCTTGTAAGCCGAATATCGCTAAGGTGGTAAAACATATCCATGTACAGTATGTCCGTGCGTATTATTTGTATGTGTTCAGTTACTATAGGCTTGTAAGTCGAACATCGCTAAGGTGGTAAAACATATCCATGTACAGTATGTCCGTGCGTATTATTTGTATGTGTTTACAGTTTCTATAGGCTTGTAAGTCGAATATCGCTAAGGTGGTAAAACATATGCATGTACAGTATGTCCGTGCGTATTATTTTATATGTGTTCAGTTACTATAGGCTTGTAAGTCGAATATCGCTAAGGTGGTAAAACATATCCATGTACAGTATGTCCGTGCGTATTATTTGTATGTGTTCAGTTAGTATAGGCTTGTAAGTCGAATATCGCTGCTAAGGTGGTAAAACATATCCATGTACAGTATGTCCGTGCGTATTATTTGTTTGTGTTCAGTTACTATAGGCTTGTAAGTCGAATATCGCTAAGGTGGTAAAACATATCCATGTACAGTATGTCCGTGCGTATTATTTGTATGTGTTCAGTTACTGTAGGCTTGTAAGTCGAATATCGCTAAGGTGGTAAAACATATCCATGTACAGTATGTCCGTGCGTATTATTTGTATGTGTTCAGTTACTATAGGCTTGTAAGTCGAATATCGCTAAGGTGGTAAAACATATCCATGTACAGTATGTCCGTGCGTATTATTTGTATGTGTTCAATTACTATAGGCTTGTAAGTCGAATATCGCTAAGGTGGTAAAACATATGCATGTACAGTATGTCCGTGCGTATTATTTGTATGTGTTCAATTACTATAGGCTTTCCAATGGCACTTTATCAAAAAGTAGGGAGTAATTATGAATATTTTTCGAGAAAAAGTAGGGCAAAGTAGGTAAAGTTTTTAAGCTTAAACGTAGGGATAATATGAGAATATCCGAATTTCTTGCGCATGAAGCTCAAGTTGTTTGTTGAAAAAAGCATTTTTTGCTTGGCTTTTCTATTCTTGAACATAAAGGCTATAATGGCCTTCCATCGTTCTTATGGCTAATTAACTAGCTAACTTCTTGGCAAATATTTTCTTAGAAAAAATATTTTAACTAGATCATCCAAATGCAATATGCAATTTAAAAACTTTGTCAACAGGCACGTTATTTGATTTTCACCAAACATATGACGATTGGTTGTTATTGGTACATTTTCTTGACATAACAAATATTAATGTTATACAAAACCTGTGACAGTTTTATTGAGATGGGTAAACAATAGTTTCATTTTCTCATTTTCTTTATGTAATTACACAAAGTTTCAATAGTTTCCTTTTGTCTCTGGTAAACACACGTCATAATAGTTTTGTATGAATTTTGTATACTCGCTACAACAGAATTAGGTATCCAAGGAAAACTTATTTACTTAAAAAATAATGAAGACAGTATAAGGTTTCTTGTTCTATGCCCATCATCTGCATGCCCACAACCATAATGTAATTTTTTTAAATGATTTCAATCCTTTCATTAGGTTCGGAAATGTTGCATCGCAAGCCTTTTATCATTGTATGACCGGATGCCAATCGATGCAGACTCAACAATTTTCTCGCTAGCCACTTGCAAATATCTTAATTTTAATCGAGTAAATAATCTGCAATCCACCATTTTGATGCAATATTTCACCATTTTCCAACTTGTATAGCACTATTTTTTTTTCATTTGTCCGTACTTATTGTATTGTAAGTGCAAATGTTTCAAGTTCTTAACGTTAATAAGCACAAATAACCATTTCCTGAGGTTTAAATGTATATGCAGAAACAAAATTGCTAATTGCTGTGACTTCAGTATTTTGACACCTGAAATGTTCATTGTTGCCCATCGAAATTTTCGAGTCAGGGGTCATTAATCTCCTGGGCCCGTATTCACCACTCCATTCATATACTTGCGACGTTATAATGAAGAATATTCTTGAAACTAAGAACGCTGTAAATTTGAATCTGACATGGAATTCACCCACCCGAAATCACACGTTTTATTTGGAATAATTTGTTAATGGCATAATGACAGCGTTTCTGCGAATCCACAAGTAGTTCTTCTTAATTCAAAGTCTGTTCTGTATTCTTAAGTCTAAGAATGTGTTGGGGAATATGGTCCCTGATGTTCAAAATCTACTGAAATCCCTGATACGAAGTTTTATATAAATCTCAATAACAGGAAAGGATTTATGTTTGCACAAAAAGATAAACAAAGGGCAAAAACTAGTTATATTTTTCTTTTTTTGCAAGTTTATGAATTTCCTCTGAATGTCCTTGTTCCAAATCTCTAAACGTTACGGAGTCATGCTCCACACAGTAAAAGAGAAAAGTGGTGTTACTGTTTATTTCCTGTATTTTCAGATGCTTTAGGGTAATTCATAATTTGTTTACTTTTTAACAGGTTTCATTTTTATTTTGAAAAAAAATATTGATAGTAAGGCATGTTTTTATAAGGCAGTAAAAACAGGGCTGAAACCAGAACATTATGATAAAGTAGGAAAAGTAGGATAAAGTATGGTCATTTGAAAGCCTGTAACTACAATTGTACAAAATATATGTCATAATGTATGACATCCTCGTACACGTGTTTGTGATTTTCAAATACGTTATTGATTTTAATGTGCTTAGTGGATACATGACAGAAGGTGTCAAAACATAATACAAATTATTAAATACGGATTATATGTATAATGCATAATGCATTTAGAAATTACGTCCATTGCAAGTAAGATTCTACTACAATATTTACATAAAAGCGACTTTGATAATGACATTGACTTACTTGCTATTATAAGACAATCCGAACGATATAAAAACAATCTTTCGTTTTAGCGAACATTGTGTCCGGGAAAACCACATGTGCTAAGCCGTTGATTGGAAACTTTGAGTACGGGTGCAACGGAAGTGTTAATGACACGGGGAAAATTAATGTATGCACGTCCCAAACGCAGCTTGAAGTCAACGATACATTTTGTTCAACGTCATCAAGTTTAGGTCAGTTTGATACGTCAGTGTACCGTTAACTATATATACAATATAACCAACTGAATATCAAATGTGGTGATACCGTTTGTTTGCACTAAATAAACCAGGTTTTAATCGTTAAATATGAACATAGATCGTGATCTATTAAACACGCATGTGCAAGTGTTTATAATAATATAAGTATACTAGATACTAACATTTGAAGCTGTTATTATTCGTGTAACTTTGTTTCCTATATTACAGGGTCTGGCAGCTACTATTGTATCGCTGGGACGTCCGAAACTGTGTCATCCGGGGACACGTACTACTACCAGACAATTTATAATCCTGCTACCGAGA
Organism: Congeria kusceri; assembly: GCA_027627225.1. NCBI lineage: Eukaryota > Metazoa > Mollusca > Bivalvia > Myida > Dreissenidae > Congeria > Congeria kusceri. The sequence continues at coordinate 13,519,213 of CM051037.1, read as the reverse complement.
CCGTCACGTGTCTGGTAATGTCATGACCTCATTGCATCCAACATAAAACGACAATGAGCTCTACCTATAGTGCGAAAATATTAACCTGCCCAATTTGAATACATAACACAGTGACTGAGTGCGCTATTTTTATCTGAACCGATCAACCGAATCATTGCGTCATACTGTTTTATTTGAGTTAAATCTGTTATGTGCATTGTTAAGTACATAAACAAGTATTACATTAGGATAAAACCAGCTTTATTAGCCCAGAGGATAAAGCACTGACATTTAAACATAGTCGGCGGAGGTTCGATCCTAAGCTTGGCTCGATTCGGGTTCGAATATTTTCTCATGCCATTATAATACTTTTAAATATTATTTTTTGAGGTAATTTTAATTATTATTTTTTGAATTATCGCCAATAATGATAAAATATTTAAATGATACATAAAACTGAAATCTTCCAGTTATTCCAAAAATGAATACAAAATAACAAACAAACTCCATAGCTGGCTAAAACACAGCGATAAATAAAACAATGTGTCATATTATTAAAGAGGAATGTGTAAGAATCAAACTCTCGACTAATACGGTGTTTTACAAAAAGTATAACCCGTGTTACCTACTCCGCTACTAAGGAACTTTAAAAGCAGAACAGAACATAATAACTTTTAAATCAATGCCTTTGTTGAAACTACACTTGTTAAGCGTGTCGAGGAAAGCTTTTTCTTAAAATAGCGTGTTTAATCATTGTGTAATGTATTCATATTGGGCAGGTTAATATTTTCGCACAATACCCAAGTCAAAAAAGCTCTGTTTATATAGGCGGTCTTTTCCAACTAAAATATAATATATTTTAACTGTATGAATTAATTACAATATTTAGAACAAACGTGGTATGGTTGAAAGTATATGTGTTTTTATAATAACATAAAAATAACGAATTATCAACACACTAGAGTAAATAAAATTAAAATGTCGCCAATAATTATAAATTACTTGCCATGTTCATTGTCCATTGTCAGTCCGCGACGGGCAACTCGTCCCGTGTGTATTTCACCAAGACGTCCAACAGTACGGGTAGGTGTACCAGCAGCCAGTCACCTCTGAATGGCTACAACCTCACTGTCCTCAGTAAGTATCTTAAGACAGTCCATTCATTGCACACCATTGTTCACTGTCATCCGTATGTGAACGCATTGCTAGTCACTGTTCACTCCTATTGCTCGTCACTGATAACTCCTATTGCTCGTCACTGTTCACTCCTATTGCTCGTCACTGTTCACTCCTATTGTTAGTCACTGTTCACTCCTATTGCTCGTTACTGTTCACTCCTATTGCTAGTCACTGTTCACTCCTATCAAGCCAACGTGTTCACATAGAGGATAGGTATTCAATGAGTTCCGTGTTATTTTTGAAACTTTTCATGGCTGTAAGCCAACTTCCCTTAAAAAGTTACTAATCGTACACCATTGTTCAGTCCCATATCCCATACGTCTTCAAAAGAGAATATGTGTTCTTTTTCAGAGAAAGACCGTACATTTATTTTCAAGAGAGTTTTTCTATATCCACGAATCAAATTCAATATGATATATACTACATCGAACTCATCCACATTTCATTTTAGTTCGTGCTATTTCATCTAGTAAAAGTTTAAAAATGCTGTATATATGTACCTACCTTTTTCTATAATTGAGTCGTGTCGTGGGAAACCTGGGCTTTATGCATGTGCACAGGCTAATCCAGGACGGCACTTTCCGCTTTTATGTTTTTATCTGTTTCAAGGAAGTCACTTTCAAACATAAATCCACAGTAGGTAAAAAGTGCCGTCCTGGAATAGCCTGTCAGGACTGCAAAGGCGCATCCGGGACGACAGTTTACACACATGCATTAAGGCGAGTTTTCCTACAACACGCCTGAATTATATATTTACAAAGTAGTGTTAATAATATCGTTTGAACATTAGTTTTAAATTGAGGTACATATTTCATTGATGCAATATATCATGATTCTTATATATGCTAGAAAATGCGAGCTTACATTTTGACCATCTAATTTATTAATTATATAATAATTTATGTGTCTGTTGAGAAATATTTGACTGCATTATCAGCTGTCGGATTTTGGGTTATTTTTAATTACGTAGTGTCTGCAGATGGTGTGTACATATATGGCTTTTACATGTTAACAAATCCAAATACGTTATAAAACTATATTTGGTTTGACATTCCTTTTCGAAAGTCTGTTTCTGTTTTTATCATAATATGTTACTAACAATGACTTTATGTTCTTATTAGGCGAAGTTATGTCTGATTTATTTTAAATTTATATATCCACTTTTCGATATAACTTGGATGAACCTTTGAATAATTAGTTTATTGTATGTTTCAGGTACATGCGGTAAGTGCAATTTTTGTTTGTTTCATTTTTATTTTCGTATATAGTTGATCTGTTATGTTCACATACAGTTTAATCTTCTAAATTTGTAGGTAGTGAACTGTATAATATCCTTTGGTAATTCTAAACATTTCGTTCTCGACATTGGTAGATAAACGATCCCATCTCATTCGCCGATCTATACAATAAGCGTTTGTACAACTGTAAGGGGATTGGAATTTATATTTGGAAACAGCAGGATAAAACTAAATTTACTAAGTTTACGACATTTAATAAAAAAATGACATATACATGAAACTGCCAGAGACTTTAGGAATTTATAAATACGGGACCTGCTCGCGTTCCCTATATATAGGTAAATTATCTTCTTGGCAATGGTAAGAAACCCCGACATCGAAGGCTAAAAAGTCGCTTTGAACAGTTATGGCTGCCTCAGGCCAGTTATCCTTATGGTAACTTCTGACACATCTTAAAGTGAAGCTCTCAAAAGGATCGACAAGCGGCGCTATGGCGGTCCATATTGGTACCGTTTTATTACTTACAGCCACCACGCCGGAAGATGAAGGTCAAAACTTGGCTCTGATCATCGGCCTTGCTGTCGGCTTGTCGGCGGCACTTTTGGTGATCATCGGCGCCCTGCTGTTTTACTTCTGCGTCTACAAGAAGGACCCGAACGCTGGAAAACCAATTGTGGAAAATACAAAACCAAGATTTGAAGGTATGTATGACATAAATATGCCATATCTCACCCTAAATAAAAAATCGCATATCAAATACCATCCTATCAACAAAAACAATATTACATGTATTCATTCTATTTTTTGCAAAGTTATTAACTTAATGTTATGCTACACACATATATAGTCATTATTGTAATAGCAACATCAGTTGGGGTGATATCCATAGAGTTTTTTCAATAAATGTACACACACATAGCTTGGAAACGTTTACAAAGGCGGAACTATTGTAGAGCCCATAGAAATAGTGGAACTGGACGAAGCAAATTTGTCTAAGCCCCTGGACACCCGCCTCAGGGTGGAAGCTGACGGTCATTCTGACACGGAGGGGGTCCCCGACGGGGTGCCCAAGGGTGGCGGCCTCGCATCGCCGCCCCCTCAGTATGAGGAGATATAAACTCGCGGTGAATTGCTGTCTGTTTTCTGAATGCTATGGGTTTTACTTTTTAAGTTTCTTGTCACGGTCTCAGAACTTAACCTTTCATTTCCTCTTATGCATATATATGGTGGGCAGATGATTTTGTCTAATTGACGTCAATTTAAGCATGTAGAGTGTTGCTGGCGTAATTATTGTAGCATACTTTCATCGAAATATGTTAGCTATTAAACGAGCTCGCAGGGCGAGATTAAATTATTAACATATTGATGTCAAAGGGTGCTGCAAGTGTTTTATACCATATTTACCAATCACATCGCAACTTTCTACGATGCCGATCTCCGATTGGCAGTTCCTAGACGTCACGTGATGTCTGACATGCTTGGCATCCGTGTCATTTCCAAATTTAGCGCTGTCGTAATGTGTCCACCCAGTGCAATCGTTCAGTGCAATAAGTAGCTTGCGTATAAATTACAACTAAATTTCAATATACTGCACGCTTCTTATTGTACGGTAAGCTTGCATATTAGGCTCCTTCAACCATTTATCGATCTGATATCACAATTATTGAATACCGCAAAACAATGAAAACTCTCGAAAATATGATAGAGGAAATATTGTATTTCATTTAAACCCCTCGTATTAAAGATCGCTCATTAATAACATATCTAGTATTAAACACATACATTTTCATGGGGTTATGTAATAGAATCTAGTTAAAACTACGAGAGTGCTATTACGCAAGCCAGAAGGTTTCGGCTTTGAAATGAAAAGGAAAACGTTTTTAAGAAACATATTGATGTAGATCTTTTATGTATATGATTAAAAAAAACCTATGCAACTGTAATCATTACAGCTAACTCACATTCTAACATCCACCGTTTGTTGTGCAGCATGTAGGAATGGTGGTCTCATGGTGTCGGTGGTGGCTGTTATCATCTCTACACCTGCATATCACCGTCCTATTGCTGCGCACAGACTGTTGGTGGTTTGGTGATTTCTCGGCATTATCTGTCGCTACTAGCAAGATGTGCTCAAAAGCTTGGCAACTCACTCATAACTGTGCCATATTTGTTTCGTTGAAACGTTGTTAATGGATTCTTATTAATTATTAACATTATAATTGTATGTACGAAGTAAATACAAACTACAACAATTGCTCTCTATCGGATTGTTTAAAGAAGATATAGTTACCTTTGGCCACCTTATTCCGCATTCAAATCATTAAATAGACATACTGTTACCGGAACGAAAAAAGATTTCCAAATTGATCATGGTTATCGAATATTTACAAAAATATTTTAGCATACCAAGTAATCATTGTAAAAAACTGTTTCAAATACAATTTAACCAATGCCATCATCGTGTTTTCTGAAATAATAATGTTTTTGTTTAAAGCAAGAAAAAATCAAATCTCACCAAAACGATATAACTAAACGATAATCTACATTAACTAGATGAAACATATTTTAAAGCCCTTAAAAAAAATATCTGACACACATTTCATCCAGAAACTGTATAATAGCTTTTGAATGCGTTCACTGTGTGATCATGCAAAACGGAACATACTATTGATATACACGTTTGTTTTAAGAGCCACATAAAATTCATGTTGAGGTCTGTAGTTAACGCCATTGGGGATGGAATAATTATGATTTTTTAAGATCAATAATAATATTTTTATTTACATATGTTCATGCTTGTACGTCACTTGCTTTAGATCCGGATAAAAACACTCAATGCACACATTTACAGTTATTGATACTAGTCCTTGAATGATTTCTCACGCTTGCGTTTTCCTTGTTTCAGATCCGGATAAGGAAGACGTCTTACAAGACCTTGAAGTGGAAACAGCTCGCTCCACGCCCGTCACCAGGGACGATGTGACCTTTGAGGCGGTCAGCCCGAGTTTTATCTCCAACGGCAAGGTAGCCAATGGTCACGTGAAAAGCTTCAGTCCGGACGGCGGCTTCAGCGCCCACCAGACCAGCTCAAGACGCGACTCTGGCATCGCCTTGACGGACAAATCGACGTTTGGGGATAAATCGACGTTCGGGAGTCGTCCGACCCCAAGACTAGGTCTAAACGCTACTAAAGAGTCTATGGTCATTTTTAACGGTGACGAGAAAGTGATTTCGGGAAATGACACGCGCATTGTGCCGAACACTAACCCGAATCCGAGAGTGTTTCATATGGAGAACTTTGTGAGTGGCGAGGGGCCGTTGACACTTCAAGGTCTTGATGAGGAGGAGGGAGATCAGCTAGGAGAGCTTTCCCCTGGAACTAATAAAGACAGTCTGCCTTATCCTACTCTGCCCAGAGAAAAATCCAACCTTATGCCTCCGATAGAAACTATCGATCCTGAGAAAGAAAAAGGCGGACATTAACACATGTTTTAACTCATATTTTTAATTAACTAGAATTTGTGAAGGCCTTTTTTATCTACCAGTATTTTTCATAGATCAGTGACACGTTATTGAAAAGTGTTTGGGTGTCGATGCTTATGATTTGGCACGATTTTGTTTATTCGAATGCGTATACATGTGTAATGCTAAAGGGACTTATTCACAGAGTCGTATTTTAGAACCAAAGTCATCAAACGCTTTAACTGCAATAAAACTAAAGCAAAATTTACTAAAAACTGAAATATCAATAAAATCATAACAAATAAAGTGTTTCCGAGCATAGATCTATTATGTTCCTGCTGGCATGATGTTCCACGTGACCATATTCAAATCACATTGCGCGAATTAAAATACATACATTATAATTGATTAATTATTGACTTATGACACGTAAATAACATTAAGCTAGTAAATATTCTTGTTAGGAGTGTTCTATCGCTTCTTTATAAGCAATATTCCTTTATTTTGTAATAAGTGACACGAATTGGAATTGTCAATTAGCAAATATGTGAAAAGGTCTATTGAAGATGTAAATAAAAGGTCTATTGAAGATGTAAATAAATAGCTGACGATCTCGCTACTCCTTTTAACAATATCTGTTAAATTTCTTTAGTAATGCATATTCTATTTATTAATATTTATTGTTGTTTCTATTATTGCCTGTATGTTGCTATGAGTTCTTTGTTTCTTGTTTACTTCAACCAGAAATGTACTTTAGACTTGTATCTGTTACCGAAACAGGTCATCGTTCCTGTCAAGATAATATAGACTTATATTTTATAATTTCAAACAGGTGTATCCTCAATATTATCTGTTTATCCACTTATAAGAAGTAAGAAAACAAATCAAATCATAATAACTATTTGTCACATGCTATACCTTGTCTCCCGTGTAATGAATATTTCTATCTTACACATGTGTAAGATAACATTTTGAGCGTTTTCATTCGCTACATATTATTTGACTGACCAATGCATGACGTTATTTTGGTGAAATGAGGTCGTCAACATGAAATGACGTCATGTCAATACACAACTTTTAGGATTTATCAACATGTTTTGATAAAATTATACGTTTTTTTTTCGTTTAAAATCATGTGATAAAAAGATCTGACAATAGTTGTCATTTCATACCATATTTTATGGTATGAAAGGCTCGCTTAATAACAAAATTCCTGAACTCGTTTAATAAAATATGGTATGAAATGACAATTCGTGTCAGATCCTATATATATCATTTTAAAATAAGGCAAACTAACTACCCCTAATAAATATAATAATAAAAATTAAAAATATACGTTGGCTTTAGTTATTCGATGCAGTTGAATTTGAAGGATGCACTTTATTCTACAGTCGCTGTACATATTATTAACAGTCAGGAAGTATAGGAATAATGAAACTCCAGATACACCAAAAGGAGAGAAACCATGATTACCATCCGACAGTCCTTTATTTTAGGCAAGTGACCACTTCCCTATCCATTATGTTACACAATAAATTGAGAGTCAATATTTAATACATATTGTAGTAAGTATGGCACAACCAGCTCTTTGTATTTGAATGTTGTACTACATACTTTTATTCCATCATCACACTGACATTGACAAAATAGGTTGTCTAATCCAAGCTAAATAAACTAATCTTTATTCAACACTTACCCAGCAATCACTATATCTTCCCATGTTAATATTATATAAAAATATAACAGTATATCTCTTGCAGTACTGTCATAGCAGATATGAATATGCAGGTTTGTACAATAATGACAACGGAATGAAAGAACCAGTAACCATAAATACCATTCACAACTGACAAATATTAATGTGTACCGACAAGATTGCAAAAACTTTAATGTTAAATGTTATCGCCAAAAACTAGTGTGATTACGCCTAGGAGAAACTGCAATAAAAAGATATTATGATAAAGTTATTGCTTATAAAATGATATTAATGAATATAGTGTAGTATTTAGTGCATTACACATTTATGCCGTATTTGACTGTCGTTGTACAAACTGACAACACCATGCCCCACATTCGAACTGTTATTGAAAACGTTTCAATATCAGAGAAGCACTCTTTCTGGATCCTATCCTGGAGTATCCGTATCACATGGAGCAGTTATTGACTTATTGTTATTAAAAACATTGCGATATATATAACATATCTGAATAGCATCATTCTTTTTAGATCCTGCTCTCAAAAACCAGTGTCAGCTGAAGCGTTACTGTTCTGGAAAAACATTTTGGGCCATAACAGACAAAGTTACACTTCCATGATGCCCTCTGTTTTTATTGAGAACCAATGGCCTTGGAATTGTTTTTGCGGCACTAAAATGCAATATTTCGCCTACCGCCACTAAAAGTGTTTATTTAAACCGGAAGACATCATAACATATAAATAAACGAACATGTATTGCATGCACTCATAATGATTTAGAAAATATATGCCACATTATATTTATATGATCGCTTAATTAAGGTATAGAAACAAATAAATATTATATTTACAACGCGACTTTGTACCGTTTTAACACTTTAAACAAGTTAAAGCAATAGCGAGAAAACTATCAGAACAACAAAAAAGATATGTTTTGCATTACGTACTTTAAAATAAGCACTGTTATGTTTGTTATAAGTTAATTGTGTCAATGTCTTACATATACATTTTCCATATGAGCCATTAGCTATGAAGCATTCTAACAAGTACACGCATGCACATAACTAATACTGTTTACTATTATATTATAAAATAACAACTAATTCACTGTGCATTTTGTATAAATCATTATATGTTTTCCACCTACGCTATTTAATTGTAAAATGATATAACGCTGAGCCGTAATATGCGTAAGTTTAAAATCATGTGTTCAACTCAGTTCTGACAGAAGCCATCATTTATGTATATAATGAGGCTTTCAGTATTTCGAATAATTACAATGAATAATAACAGCGTTAATAATATGAGGCGTGTCGTGGGAAAACCGGGCTTAATGCATGTGCATAAAGTGTCGTCCCAAATCAGTCTTTGCAGTCCGCACAGGCTAATCAAGGACGGCACTTTCCGCCTACAGTGGATATATGTTTAGAAGATACTTCCTTGAAAAAGAACATACCATAAAAGTGGAAAGCGTCGTCCCGGATTAGCCTGTGCAGACTGCACAGGCTGACACGGAACGATACTTTACGCATTAAGCCCGGTTTTCACACGACACGTCTCAAATGTTGTTTTCCATGATTCACGATTGCTTCTCACTGACCGCTTTCTGCGTCGGGTTAGCACTATATATAACATAATACATTGTAGTTTAGGAAATATATTGTCACGCAATATTGCAATATAATATTGTCAATATCTCCATGCAATAGACGCCCAATAATATGCCAAATATACAGCAATATAAAATGTACTTTATATGTAAATATGAATCATTTGTAGCATCACGATTAACTTCAAAAACAATGTTTAATATACTCCAATAAAGCAAAGTATGCATATAGCATATAGCAAATAAATTACAAGTACAATGTAACATGTCTGCAACAATGCTAGTTCATAGATTTATTGTATGTGCGCTTATATTCACGTAACGTACATTATACGGTAAGTAAGTTACAAAATGAAATATCAGAATATCCAAACGCATGTACACTATTTACATTAATTTATTAAATTTTCCGGCCCAGTATGTTTATATAAAGAGCATATTTCTTGGTTTCAGTGTAAGATCTTTTCAATGAGAGGGCATATAAAACATATTTTCACGAGTGGCGGATACGTGTAAACTTGCAACTAATGCATGCACAGATGGTCGTTTTGAAAATTTCGTTACACTGTTATCATGCTCTATGTTAATTATTTTTGAAATTTCTAGTGTTAGGAGTATAATTCGCTTTATTACATTTGTAAATTGTGTTTTACGTGCATGACTGCGTCGATAACCATTTTCAAAATGGCGACCTTTTTGCTGAACGCTGGTTAATCGCAAATATATGCGAATTTGAATTAATATTTTGTGAAATATTTTTTGAAATATTTCACAAAATATTAATTAAACTTTTCACAAAATCACGCATTTCGGGTTATTTTTTGCGTTTAACGGCCGATTTTCAAAATCGCTCGCTAGCGCGGCGTGTCTCTCTATATATGCGCACCTAGTCCTTGGTTACGTAGAATATAGACAGTATTTCCGGTGACCGCTAAAGTACAAGTGTTCCAGATGGTACGATGACGATGACACGATGTTACATCGCACTATCACCATCGTGCTATTGTACCATCGCGTTATCACCATCGTACTATCGCGCATCATCGTCATCGTACGATCTTGTCATCGACATCGTACCATCGTGTCATCGTGGTTTAGATTTCTATTAAAAAATGCGCTAGATACGTTGAAGCGTCACAAGTTTGTGTTTTCTGATAATGATTCCACAATGATTCCAAAATTGTCGCTCACTGTTGTGAGTAGTTCCATATAACTCAGAGTGAAATGATCAAATGTTATCATTTCACTCGACCCAGAGTGACATGATCGGGTTGTCATTCACTGGTATTTACCACTCATTCACCGCATAGCATGAAATAAATTGGAATATTACTCTATCGCAAATAGTTCCTGTAAAATATTGCTGGCGCTCGGCCTGTCATCTGGACTGGATTCCCAGCATTTATTTACAAGACTAGCCAGGCCCTCCGGCATTGTGTGTTTGATGGCGCGGCTTGGGCGAGGCAACGCTGTCGAGGATATTGTGATCGTTTGGCTACATGTATCAGTACAACACAAAATATAAGTAGCAGGCATACCAGAAAAACGTAAATATTAACTACATCAAAGAATTACACAGTTTTGTTTAGGATTCTAATTTTCAAAATAAATAGCCTACATGCACACGGTCAGACTGGCAATCATACATACCGTCCATACCAGAGTTCCCATAATAAAGTACCAACATTGAATATGTCCGTTTCATTTCCTGCTGTTGCTGTTCTTGCAATTTTATTTGCTTCGTTATTGCGTTACGAGCGCAGCTGCATACACATGTGACAGTAAAGCAGAGTATATATGTTGCAAACGATCCACGTTTGTTTTTTAAGCATTATTTATTAATTTGAAGTATTAGATGTGCAACAGAAGTAATTACCAAGCGTTTCCATACTCAGTTTCCCATGACGATGTCCTTTTTCAGCGTTTCCATACTCAGTTTCCCATGACGATGTCCTTTTTCATGTATATATAGCAACGCCGTGCATATGGCCTGCGCCGTTCGGCTGTAGAATTGTAATGCCGTTTTCCGGGAAACGGGTGTTAAGTTCCTAAGAATTCAATTATTTATGTTTAAGTGTACAAAGTGCTAAAACGTGTTCTAAAAGTCACATTATTATTAAGAAGAACATTTAATCCATCTCACAATGAATATAGCTAGTACAAGTATATAAATATTATTAAGTACCCGCACTGAAGTTTGGGCGTGTTCCATCAGTATTTTTCCAGGTTCGTGTCGCATCTTTCGAACATGAGCATCAGTTTGAAAATGTTCGTCTGTTCCGGGTTGCCGCCTTCTTCGCTCGCTGGCAACATGTCCGAGTAACATACGCCAAGAAATTCAACAATGTTATCATGGTGCAAACATCTGCAAGCAGGGATATCAAAGACAATGAAAATGGCTGTTCCCAAATGCGCTGTGTCGATTCGCTCGCGGGCAACATGTCCGTGTTAAATACGCCAAGAGATTCAACAATGTTGTCATGGTACAAACATCTGCGAAGAGGGATTTAAAAGACAATGAAAATGGCTGCTCCCAAATGCGCTGTGTCGATTAATGGAAATGCAATGAAAAGGACTGAGATATTACAATAATCAAACTTTACTCTGAGCCGGGCCGGCTAGATTCACGTAGGGCAGTTGTCAGTTACTGGCATAAGTATGTGCACTCAGTTATGGTAAACCAGTTAACCCAGGAACAGTGTGAGTAGGTTAACTGACCGCCGTTATATGACTGAAATACTGTTGAATACGGCGAAACATCCAAATAAACAAACAAACAAACTAGAACTGAAGGACAACATACGTTCCCAAAACCGTATTTGAGCACAACACAAAAGTTGCGCCCTTGACTTGTACTTGTCAGAGTTATTGGCATTTTTTCTAAAATAAACTGTTTGACTGGTAGGGGCCACTTAAACAAAGCCTTATTTTTACAAAAGTTATTTACGTATTAAGTTTCATTTCAATAGAACAATTCCTTCTTGCGATTTCAATCACAAACCTTTTTTCTAATTGTAGTACCGGTGACCTTGCTATTAACCCCACCCACTCAAAATGCATAGGTTCATTACAATAGCTCAATTTATTCTCAAGTTATTGAGTGGAAACTTTTTATATATTTTTAAACAGTGACCTTGACCCCATCCACATATGCAATCTCCCTATAGGGTATGTATGATTTAAGTTTCATTACAATAACTTAAATTGTTCTCGAATTATATAGCAGAAAACAATGTTCTATTTTTATTAATGATGACCATGACCCTTCTCAACACTGACGCAATTCCAAGCGAGATATCAATATAAGGTATCGATATATGAAGTTTCATTACATAAGCTCAATTCGTTCTTAAGTTATTCAGCCGAAACTCTTTATATATTATTAGTAATAGTGACCTTGATCCTACCCGCCACATATGCCATCCGAATCTAGGTCTGAATATAAGGTATCAATAAACCAAGTTTCATTATGATATATCATTTTGTTCTAAAGTTCTAGAGTTATTCTAGAAACAGTGACCTTGGCCTTGACCCCACTCTATATGCAATCGCAAGTGAAGTCTCGCTTTTAGGTATTTATGTATGAAGATTCATTCTCAACTTAGAGGAACCAACAGTTGACGCCGCCACCCCACAAACATTGAATGTAAAATTTTGAAGTATAAACAGGCCCATAATTCTGACAACTTTCAAACTAGTTAGCAAACTCGGGATTGGGTTCACTTAATATGGGGAATAAATGTTTGAAGTTTCAAATCCATCAAGCCATTACTGAGAAACTAGCTTACCGACAAACTTTAACGTATCCAAATTGCTTTAAATAAAAAATTTGTAAAAAGACCCATTATTTGACAAATTTCAAACAGGAGTTACCAATCTTGGCCTATATGTTCATTTTTAATATGGGGAATAAATGTTTTTAGTTTGAACGAACTGCCTCAAGTCATTCTTGAGAAACTAACTTATTAAATTACGGCCATTAATAAAAAGATGTATGCACACATAATTATTTCAGCAATATTCAAAGTCCTATAGCTCAAATAGAAATCGTTGAAGCGGAACATGACGGTACTGTGCACAACTCCACTTGGTAATGAAGCTTATTTTCAAATTTAATTGAATTCCGGCAAACAGTTGCCGAGAAATATACTAATTTAAGCAAACTTAAAAAAGTCCAATTTCTCCGAAAAAATCATTGAAGCGGAACATCCTGGTACTATACATAACTCATCTTGGAAATGAATGGAAATGGAAATGAAGCTTGATTGAATTATGGCCAGTAGCTGAGAAATAAACGGACAATAATCAGGGACGGACGGACGGACAGAAGGGCGGGCGGACAGGCTGACAAGGCGGCGACTATATGCTCGTCCGATTTTTTGGGGGGGAACATAAAAACGTAAATCGTGTTCAGAAATAGATCGCTTGATGAAACGTTAAACGTTATGCATGATAGAAAGTTGACTATATTTTATATTACTCCCTTCTGTCTTACCTTAGCATTTCCAGCTAGTCAAAATGTGAATACGCGACAGTGGATGCTCGAATAGTTTTTATAGTGGCATCTTGGTCGTAATATTTTGCCGAGTGCACATAAGAGCAATGTCCAGAACAACATTTACTCGAGTGTGTTACTTCGAGGATGTTGAATGTATCAGCTGCCAGGAATTATAATTCAAACAACCACAGGTATATAATATTGTCGTGCACGTTGTTTTTTATTGGTGTAAATTCTTCAACAATATCGCTTGAAGCGCGATCATCATTGAAGAGTGTTTAGTTGCACAATATCTGCTTCCATTGATAAGGGGGTCATATGAGAACAAATTTCATCAATCTTCCTGTCTAAATTTTTCACGATTTCCAGAATGAATTTGTAAATGAATTTTCTTTTCAATAACTTTTTCAAAGCTTCCGTCAGCCACTTGTCCAGAAATGGGGAGCTGCCCTTCTGAGACCGCTTCCATTTTCTGTCATCATTAACGACCATTACGTACGCAACAGGAATCACAACCATAGAGGCCACTACACCAAGTGGTATCCATAAAGGAGCTGTAACAGCTAGTAGTAACCTTTCCCCAGTCGTCTACCTTACTTTTCGAAACTGCTTCTACGAAACAAAATATAGTATTTCAAATTACATGGATTATGTTAAAGGTTTGGAACATGTATTGTATGTATATATTCACGATAAAAGATACGTATATACATCTTAACCAAAACAAACAACATAAGTTAAAAAGGCTTATTTTTATGTAAGTGATAGTTTTAGATAAAAGCATACGAGTTATTTTAAGCGCTTGGTCTCCGGAAAAGGAATGTTAAACTTTTATGTACGCCTCTCTAAGTGCTTTGCATTGTTCTTCAAACTTTGTTTGAATCAGTTCAACTGTTGGTTGGTAGTGTTCTGTGCTCAGATTGCAATCCTCTTTTTCCTTTAATACCAGCTTCTGAATGTGTCTCTTTACGGTAGATTTAATTGCATCGATGTCACCATCTGAGTGATCCATGTCTTTCTTGGAGTAAAACATACTCTTAATATCACTCTGGACACTTGTTTGCTTCAAGTGCGTTTCCAACATATCCATCATCTGCGTACATCGAGAACGTGCAAGCTCTTTTAGGTCCTCATTCATCTGGCACAAATAAGTGCGATGATACCTAGTACTTTAAGTACAATATATACCGGAAAGAAAATACATTTCGGTGTATCAGAACAGTTTGGCTAAAACAAAAACACAAGCCTAAAAATTGTAGTATTGTAAATATTAAGATAATGTGCTTAATAAATTGAAACTTATTAAAATGTATATGTACCTTTGTTGACTCCTCGGTCAGTATTTGTAGTTTTTCAATGTTCATTTGCATTTGCTCTATGGCAACAGTGTCATCCAAGGAAAACTTTATTCGAACCGATGCATGTTTCCGAACATGCTGCAGAAGACCTTCCAGCCAACTGAAAACAGTTTCATCGATCGGTTCATAATGATTAAAAATATGTGATTGGTGTGCTTAAATTTGAGAATACAACTGTTTTTGTTATCAGTACAGCTAAAATGAATGGGATACAACTTTAAATTCGCCCCTATAAGACCGGAAAGGTTTACAAATAAGGCACCGTCTGCATTAAACGGCATGACCCTTTTGATGTGACCAATTGCGACAATTAAATACAGTAAAACATATCCAAGCCATTCAGTTTCTTTCCTTGTTTCAATTTCTTTCATTGTCGTTTCAATATTTTATTAAATGCTAGTATTAGCTGTAATGTCGCTGAGCTTTCCCTATCTGACTGTCAATAATTAGCTTCCGAAATCGATTAGATACTCTCTTGAATGCTTTGGTCATTTCAAGTCCAGATCGCCTGAATCTGCTTGCCTGATTGTTATAGCAATCAATCCATTTAGTATATTTGCTTTCTTAACACTAAACAGTAAGAACGACTACTGTATACCCATTAATTAATATATTCTAGCATTGCTATTAAAATCATATTTCTTTCTGTAATTTTTCAACAATTAACATGCTACATAAAGTTTATTATTTGTTATGAAAACAATAATATTTGTTATCAATTACTTGTTTAAAGACGTTTGATTCATATATTGAAACTGTTATGTGAAAGACGTTGCCACAAAATATTGATATCAATCATATGCAAATCAATATATGTTATACAATTAATGTACTCGAATATCACGTGTTTAACGATAAGCCTTTTTTGCACAAAAGAGCACAGTCGTAGTAAAGCGTGCGGTTATAGATGAATGAAAATTAATCCTTAAACAAAAGCTTGGAAGGAGTTTAAAATGATTATGATGAAACCTGGAAAGGTATATTAATCTCCAAATGCGTTTTGCTTCTTATGACAACTTGTCGAACTTGCCTCCGTAGTGCTAAGCTTGTAAATCTGTCCATCTTCAGATATTCTTGGCAGGTATTTCTGTATCTTCGAAATCATCTCTTCCCAGATTCTATTCTCTGCTCCCGGATCGGATCGTTCTTTTCTCTCAACAATATCCCAGTTATTGCATACAAAGATCATGCAATGTGGATCGAAAGTGTTATTATCCAAAGTGTCTGTTTGTAGACGTTCGCACAGTTGCATTATCTGTAGTACATGAAACCCACGTGTACAACAATAACCTGCGATGTTTTACCATATTGAGTTTCTATGCAAATCAAAATAATGGTCCTAACGCTGTTTTATTGTACAAAACATTGTATTGCTGTTCATATGTATCATTAAGTCTACGTTTCTAAATACACGACAAAAGCCCTACCTGGCCCGACCTATGCATTTCAACGTGTCAAAACAAAGAAATAAAACCCATAAGCAAACAGATAACACCTTTTCCTCATGTATTTCATCCGGGTGTGCACTGTTTATCACATAAACGAGTATAGACGTATCAGTGCTCGATCCGATATATTCGGATAGTATTTGATCTTCAGTAGGATTCCCAAGCATTGTTACACTATCCTAAAACTTTAACACACACATCATTAATATCAATTGTGTCTGTTTGTCTAGACTGTCTGTCTGTCTGTCGTTCCATCCGTCCATCTTGTCTGTCTATTGTAGAAAATGCACCGAACTAGAATTTAAATACATGTTATTTTGACAAAATACATAATTTGATTGACATAAATATATAGTTTAAATGAGTTTAAACATAAAAAATGTCGAAATCAACATGTAACGTTTCTATTTCAAGAAAAAAAGTCACTTACAGTGTTTCCAAAAATTGGTAACTGACAATAAATATCAATGCGCAGACACGTTTTGCCCTTCAGAAGGTTTGACAATACCGTTTGGAACCTGCCAAACTATTTAGGATTGGAATGTCTCTCGCTGGATTCACCCGCCATTTGAAGCACAAAATATCCTGCTATCTCAAAGGATATTGCATGCACACAACATGTAGTCGCTTGGGAAAGTAGAAGAGGATTCGGAAATATATCGATGCCAAGAAATAAACTCTTCTTTAGTGCAGATTCCATGTGAAACTAATATTTGTGTTTCTAAAATATATAAAATTCCTTTAAAATGTTTATTACTATTTTAAATAAAACACGAGTGCTACTGTCACAAAGACACGGACTTCAAAAAAGCTTTTTTGTGGTAAAGATTCAATGACAAAAGAGAAACACTTTAAAAACTAATAAAGAAGAGTCATGGTATTTGTGCTTCTAATTCATCTCCATAGCCTCTGTGTGGTAAGTTGAGGTATCAAAACTATTCCATATAAATTCTTAAATCTATAATCAAAACGACAAATGAGCTAAAATTCTTGTATACTACACTTTCCAATATAATGATGGCGATAATGTCTTCAACTTCTAATAAAAACCCTGAATGCATGACAATATTATGCTATGGGCAAATTCAAATGTGACCTTGACCTTGAGCATAGGGACTGGAGCTTGGACGTGACATACCACATTATGATGGTGATCATTTATGCCAACTTTCATAGTATTTGAAAATCCGTCCATGGATGACAACATTATGCTCTGGACAAACATTTGTCCTTGACCTATGACCTTGACCATGTACATAGGGGGATGAGTTTTGCTTGTGACATACCGTCTTATGATTCTTATCACTTCTGGCAAGTTATTTGAAAATCCTTTCATGCTTGACAAAATTATTCTCAGGACAAAGTTAATTGATTTATTTCTTCTGTTTGACCTTAAAGTGTGACCTTGACCATGGCCCTAGGGACCTGGTTTTTATATGCGACCCAACCTCTTATGATAGTACCTCCATGCATGAAATTATTAGGTCCTGAACATATATTTGACCTTTGACCTTGAAGTGTGACCTTGGACAAAGTGACCTGGTTCTTTTGCACGACACAATGTCTCATAAAGATTATCACTTCCGCAAAGTTTTTTGAAAATAATCCCATGCTGGACAAATATATGATTCAAACAGTATAAACAAGAAATATCTTTAAAAAAGATATTTGGCGTCTGTGGTAATTTTGCAAATAAGGAATGTAAATTAAACTTCCAGCATAAATATTCAAAACAATGTAACTAAGACTAGATCAGAATGGCATGCAATACTCAAACACTAAATAGTAACTAGTAGTTTACGACTCCTTACATACCATTATATATAAATTATTATATACGTTACTTAATTTATGTGTTTTTGTTTTAAACATCAACATTTTATATATGCACTTCGGTTCATTAAGGATTATCTAATGAAATTAAAACAATTCAGTGTATGCTTTCCAGTAATTTATAGGGAAATATCCGTGAAATAAAATTGGTAATTCACTGTTTATAACAGTAAAAATTTACCACTCGGATAATTTTTACTGTTTCATACTGGTTCCCGATTTAAACAGTTAATGAAACGGATCGTCAACGATGCTGGACACAAAATTGTCAAATTGTAAAAAAACTGCGATATTTTCCAATAAAACCCACTTAGATAGCAATTAAAATGAAAAGAAAGACTGTTGGAAAGCATAAACTGAAACGAAAATGTGTTGGTTTCGGTAGAATATCGACTTTTATTCACTTGTGATCATATAAAATATAAAGTTCTATGATCACTCGTGAAATAAAATCGATATTCTACCGACACCGACAGATATACTCTATATATTCAGCAACACAGAACATTATATATATAGCGACAAGCTGGAACATACCCGGCAAAACACCTATATATGTTAAAATATTTATGGCTAGGCATATCTCGTTGAGGTGTAAATAATACATGTTTGTCGACTATGGTATTTATCAAGTATCTAGCCTTTTCAACTGTTCACTGTCTGTTTGACCCTACACTGACCTGCAGGCGAGCGAGCCCTCAATATATATTATCCCTCTGGTGGGAGAATTGTCTTAGATACAATTGATATTTATAGAATCGCTGTGTCTATTGTGTACGAATATACAAGAAAACACTCACACGTAAAAAGTGTGTTCATTTACATCGTTGCAAAACATCAAATGTATTGCTTTATAACAAGTTAAATGTCATGTCAAATCATTTCAATAGCGTGCGCATATATATTTTGTGCGAACTGTTATTCTCTTATTGAAGTTGCCATAGTATTCCAAACCTGTTACGAATTCGTCGGCTATATTGGTGGGATGTTGCAACTACTCATTTATGGCTTTTGTAGTGGGCATTAATTGTAATTTAGCCGATGGAATGTTAGGAATTATTCATTCGGGACTACTGGCGAGAAATGTTCACACAATTTGATTGGATATTCAGAAAGGTTAAAAGTTGGGTTAAACAGCTACGCCGAAAATTGTATTTCTTATATTTGACTTTTGACCTTTATCATTGACATATTGACCTGGTGTTGCGTGTGACACACCGCCTCACAATGCTTATCACTTCTGCGAAGTTAATTGAAAATCCATGCAAGCTGGACAAATTTATGCTCCGGACAATTTTTTAAGGATTGATTTCATATACATGTACTTGACCCTTGATCTTGAATTATGACCTTGACATTGGACTTAGGGACCAGGTTCTTGCGCGCGACACCCTGTATCACAATGCTTATCACTGCTGCCAAGTTATTTGAAAATCCATCCATAATGGACAAAGATATGCTCAGGAAAAAGTGTTATGGATTGATTTCCTATATTTGACCTTTGACCTTGAATTATGACCTTGGCCTTGGACCTAGGGACCTGGTTCTTGCGCGTGACACTCCTTTCCTCCATGCTTGTCACTCCTGTCAAGTGTTTTGAAAATCCACCCATGCTGGACAAAGATATGCTCCGGACAAAGTGTTAAAGGATTGATTTCTTATATTTGACCTTTGACCTTTAATTGTGACCACTTCTGCCAATTTATTTGAAAATCGATCACTTGCTACCTGTGTTCATAAATTATTTCAACTACTGATTCAACAACTTAAACATAAACATGTGCTTAAACTTTATTATGTAACTTAAATTTATCCCAACAAAATATTTTATAATTATGTGATAGTTGTATGTGATGATATGTCTTATTTTATATGTTTAGGTGAAATTTAAATAGGATTTATTTGGATAAACGCACACATTATAATATTCACAGGCAATTTAAACTCGCACATTATTTAAATGAGAGTTACATACAATAAAAAAACAACAGTTGTTTTAAAACTTCATCCATCTCCATTTAAGATTCACTTCCTTGCAAAGTTCATTTGTATGCACTAATAGGACACTTTCATTTACCTTCGTTCTTGTGTTAACGCTATTGGAAATCATTTAACTGTTGATAATTAAAAAGTTAACAAAATATAACAAAATATAACACAACGCTAATGATTTAAAACCCTAGAACCTTGATGATATGTTTTACTGATAACCTCTTCTTTAAATGAGCATTTAATTAATTTCCCTTAATGATTGATGTATTTTGGATTTGTAATAATATATACATGTACACTTTAAACTACACGTTATTTGCACTTTCGGCTCAGTGTTTAAATGTTTCATCGGCTAAGTGTTGTAACCATAAATTATAGTCCAGTTTGCCCAATATATCAGCTCTATTCGTTTACACTGTGTGCAATAAGAGTTAAACATGCCATAAAATACGATGTTTATAATACTGTATTGCTATTAGTTGAAAACATGATGTGGTCATTTTTATTTTTGAATATATCTATGCAAAAAAATGGCAATTAACAATTACCTAAAATGTTGTCACATATTACAATAATATTATATAAAAAGAAGCCAAATAATACTACTGTCACGGAACTATACTAAAAATAACTTGTCGTTCATGGGTATTCATCAGAATAACTAAAAATTAAACCGTTTTCTACCATGGTTAATATTATTGCAAATTTATTGAAGTATTAAGTTGTTCATGGGTATTCATCAGAATACATAAAAATTAAACGTTTTCTACCATGGTTAATATTATTGCAAATTTATTGAAGTATTAACGTCAAATAGATGTTTTATAACATTAATGTATTTGTCTGCAAATGTCCTTGCTATGTAGCAGTCCTTATCGCAAAAAGCGTTCGAACTACTTCCCGAGGAGAACGTTATTATGTATACTCTCACTGTATCAAAATTACATGCGGAATATTCCGTTATAATTGTTACGACTAGAATTCAATTACAAATATGTCACCCGATTAAAATGTGTCTCATGTGGTATAAACAATTTGCCTTTTACAATGCGAATTTAATTGGCCAATCTTTATCAACAGGTTTTATTAAATATTGCGAAATCAATATAATATTATTTACATCAATATTTACAGTAAAATGGTGTTGAATAATTTATTTTTAACAAATAGAAATGTTAGTTTGACTTAAAACAACATCACAAACAAAGTAATTATTTTATGTGAAAAAAAAACAACATACAATGACTTGTATGTTCCCATTTCATTATTTTTTTAAGTTCAATTACTATTAAAAATCCACGTTGAATGCATAATCGTTTAATACAACGTATACAATCTTCATGTATGCTAGATAATTACACACAGATGTATGTTGTGACCTTTAACTTTCTTAACATTGTATTATATGAGTTTACCTTCGGAAACTGAGTAACATCCCCTCGAAACTAATTCTTTTCTAAACCAAGCTTTCATCAAGATTTGTGTACAGCATTCACATAATTAACAACCAGAATATATCATTTCTTAAGAGATAGTTTACTTGTTAGTTAAAATCAACAACCTCATATTTTAAAGAAAATATAAATTACATAAATAAACAGATTTATATTGTGCTTACCTGCAACAACAATTTTGATACGTACGTACCCACGGACACGGTAAACACTATCATAGATGGTTGGGGCATAATAAAAACGGATTACTTGTAGTGCAAGAATCTGTGCAAAGATAGGTATTAGGTCATATTGTGAGAATACTAATAGAAGAATTCACATCAGCACATATATTTGTTTAATTATGTACACAAACTGTCATTGTACAGAATACAGTTTTATTTCTTGACCTTTGAGAATTACCGATGTAGGTGATAACCACCTTAACATATACTAACGTACCTTGACTGGCTCTAACAGTTGTAGAGCATGTTCCGAATGTGGTTCTTGTGGCAATAAATTTGATGTTTTGCAACGATGTAACTAACACACGTTTTTACAGTCGAGTGATTTCTTTTATATGCGTACACAATAGACACAGCGATTCAATTAATATCAGTTCTCTCACCAGCGGGATAGTCGATATTGAGGGCGAAATTATCATACGCTCGCTCGCTTGCAGGTCAGTGTATGGTCAAACTGACAGTGTATAGTTGAAAAGACGAGATACTTGAAAAATCGTTTATGCATCATGTTCTGTGTTGCTGAATATATTGTTTTAATTTCATTACATAATCCTTAGTTAATCAAAGAGCATATATAAAATGTTGATGTTTAAAAAAACACATATATTAAATAAAGTAAATAATAATTTATATAATGGTACTTTAGGAGGCGTAATCTACTAGTATTGTTTAGTATTTGAGTATTATATGCCATTCGGATCTAGTCTTAGTTACATTGCTAAGAATATTTATGCTGAAGTTTAATTTAAATTCCTTACTTGCAAAATTACCACAGACGCGGAATATCTTTTTAAAATATATTTCTTGTTTAAGGATGGCCTTATTAAAAACGTTACGTCAAACTAGTGACACCCCTATTTTCGCTATTTACTTGTGTGCAACCGAAATATTCACCTGGGTGTCCTGGAATAAGACCACTACATTAATTCGCTTCATCGATTAATTTTTACTCGTAGCAAACGTGTTATTTCTTGTTATCGATTCTTATTCTGAATATTTTGACAACAATTAAATGCAATGTATTGATTTCAAACTGCAGTATGGAAAGTCGAGAGCACGCATGGTATGGCATACTTTAGACTCAGTTGGCTACGAATCACTAACAATAGATGCTCCTAACTACCACGCTTCATCGGTTATACTGCATGGCTCGTTGCAGGCTGACTTGTTAACTGGCATGTATATAATTCCGTTTGCATTAGATAATTAGCTTGGAAAATATGTGTTTGTTAGTTACATATTAATTATCATTATGATGTCGCATACTATTGAATAAGAAGCCATATTATCAACTTTTAACATGGAAAGTTGAACTTCATTCAAACAAATGTTTCCTTTTGAGCAAAAATGCACTCATTATTGAAATGCTTTTAGTTTCTTAGTCGCCATTAGTCTCTTTACGCTGTCAGCGTTTTAATTAACAATCATTGGAGATCATAGCAGCTTCACTCAATGGCCTGGTGAATCGTTAAACGTCATTTCCATTGACATTGTAGTGACCTTGTAGTGAGTCAGGCAAACCAAACAAGCTAGGGAATGATACGGCCACCAGTTAACGGTCATGGTGTGACATTTCTTAGCTGTGCTTTATAAGGGCATATCATTTATTTCACTATACAGAATTAGTAAACATAAAGCAAAAACAGGAGGCCATAAATACAAGTTTACTTTTTTAAATAAGAACAATGGAATTAAAGGGACATTGCAATAAAAGAACACAATCTGTGCTCTTATATATCACTGTAAATCGGTGTCCTAACAGTGAGCTAGCCTGAATAATTGCAGTTAATAGTGGTTGAAGTACTACTGTGTATGCACTGTGGGAGTATTATACTGAAGATAACGTATATGACGAGCCTTTGAATATACTGAAGGTATGGTTTATATTTAGATTGTTACTTTCGCTTTATGAACTAACTTTAAGTGTATTATCGTTAAGATAACGTATCTGACGGGCCCTTGGATATATACTCAAGGTTAGGTTTATATTTATCTCTTTTTTTGTTTCTCCTTTACCGTTAGATTGTTACTTTCGCTTTATGAGCTAACATAGTCATTGTTGTAAATATATTTATGCGATACTTATATATTACAAGAAACTTTTTCGATTGTTAAGTAAATTTGAGTGCTATGTTGTTGTAGAGAAATGAACTTTGAACAATGAAATTGTAACAACAACAACAAAACTAACAACAAACAAACACGCAATTTACCGACTGATCAATCAACCGACTGACCGACCGATCTTAACAAATGATTTTTTTATAACCGTAAAGTTGTACAATGTTTCCTATGGTATTTCTGGAGTAATAATAATCGTTACTCTCGTCCGTTTGTCCGTCTGTCTGTCCGTCCAACGCCCCCCCCCCCCCCACACACACACACCTAAAAGAGATGTATGGGTTGTGAACTCTGAACTTTCTCTCAGCGCCTATAGTTGTATTTGAAGTTTTATGTGGTTACTTCCCTTTGATTGTTGGGATTGTACGGAGTATGACTCCATAACTAATATTTCTTCTAAGGTGTGAAAAAAATAAGTTTGTTTCAGGCTACATGCCCCCCAAAAATAGGATAGGTAGGTAGGGATTTTTTTTAATTTGTTTAATGGTCAACTTGAAGATTCTAAAACTGAAAGAATATTTAAAACATGTCTCTTATATCCGAAAACATTGTTTTGAAGTGGATGCTATCAAAATAAAACACGTATTTATCCAAAAAACATTAAAAAATATCTAACCCACTCAATAAAATTTTCTAGGGTCGGGGCATCTTTTTAGGCTAGGTCGGGTAACCTGAAACAATTTTTTGTTTACGTCTAACAATATTAATGGTATTATTATTCATTAATTATTTCCCTTTCACATTTCAAACATAGCAAATATCCATCATTAATACTCTTCAATAAGTAATCGTTGCTGTTTTAGTAGCTACTTCTATGGCGTGGAGGAATTGTCACACAGGCGACTTGTTTCATGCTGCATATGAGCTGTATTTAACATGTTTTGGCAATTTCTTGTCAGTGAATACTTGCACTGCATGTACCTTAAAGAGCGTATGTACGATCTTACAACAGATATATTGACATAAATTAAAACAACCCGATAAAGTTACCGTAATAACCATATCCTTCGATTCAAAGTGAACGAAAAATTCATAAGAATCATTGTTGTAAAACGCATAATTGACTGCTTTTTATAACAAAATTTTAATTAGTTTTCGGCTGTACAGCCGGAAACTCCAATGCATGTATATGCGTTGACTCGACAGTGCGTTTACACTAATAAACGATACAAAAGTCGATAATCGTATTTGTTGATACATTAGATAGTTTAGTGTTTCCTTTGTTATGTTTATCTGTCTCTGTTCGTGTTATATCTTCACTTTCATCGTGGCTTCTTTTAAAAATTATAGTAATGATATGAATGATCGTACATACACACTTTAACTGCCCTCTGACCTTTTATGTCTCTACATAACTGACGTTTCCTGTAGCGTTCATATTATAATGGTCCACCCAGTTTTCTGAATGATGGAAAGTGTGTTATCTTGTTACTTGATATATATTTACTAAAATATGATACAACAATGCTATTCACTTTTCCTGGTATCTTAAAAACATTCACAGTTCTTTCCACTTCGTTGTTCGTAACCTTTGCGTCAGGTCATGGTTGGCTAATTTGGTTGTGACGAAAGTTTTCGTGGTTAGCTCAAAATGCATTTGAAATGTCATAAATGGTCCGAGTTATCTTTGATAAATGTAATCTCAGGTTGCTTGCGTCAACAGTTATAAATACAGCGTTCATTCTCTGGACGTCTTAACCATAAATTGGAGGATAAATTATATAAAATAATAGACAGAGAATCAAATTAAATCGTTTATTACTCATTCCTATCTGCTTAAAACTTATTCTGCACATGTCAACGCAGAGCTGTCAAACTGTGAAACAACCAAAACAAAATATTTCAGTCAAGCGCGCGAGCGATGACATAAGCGGTGACAATGCAAAATACCCCGAAAACTGTTTATGCCACGAAAACTGCTTAGTCGACCATACTAGAATCGAAGGTCCATTGTTAACTCCGCCAAGGAGATTATGCTTATTCCGGCAAGTGTTTGTTAGTTAGGCCATACACATGTGATTCTGTGTTTAGCGTCCCTATGATTTTTCGAAATCTACCAACCAGGCAGGAAAAAATCAACATTGAGTTGATAAAAAAACAAAAACATTTTTCTTTAGCAACTTATTCATGGCAGTGGTACAAGCTAAAGTAAATGTTTACCTGCAAAACTGTTACATTTACAAATATAACTACAGTTACAATTGTTACCGAAAGTAAAAAGTATAACAGTTGTCATCAAATTATAACTGCAGTTATGCTTTTTCTGATTTATTTATTTACGAAATATGTATATTTAAATTGATTTTATAACTTAAAAATTCACATCTATAAAGGCATTATATTAGACGTGACTTAATTTGTCAAACAGACTTAAAGCTTAAGTTTAAAAATTCACATCTAAATAAATAAATGCAATTTGGACAAAAAGGCATTATATTAGACGTGACTTAATTTGTCAAACAGACTTAAAGCTTAAGTTTAAAAATTCACATCTAAATAAATAAATGCAATTTGGACAAAAAGGCATTATATTAGACGTGACTTAATTTGTCAAACAGACTTAAAGCTTAAGTTTAAAAATTCACATCTAAATAAATAAATGCAATTTGGACAAAAAGGCATTATATTAGACGTGACTTAATTTGTCAAACAGACTTAAAGCTTAAGTTTAAAAATTCACATCTAAATAAATAAATGCAATTTGGACAAAAAGGCATTATATTAGACGTGACTTAATTTGTCAACCAGACTTAAAGCTTAAGTTTAAAAATTCACATCTAAATAAATAAATGCAATTTGGACAAAAAGGCATTATATTAGACGTGACTTAATTTGTCAAACAGACTTAAAGCTTAAGTTTAAAAATTCACATCTAAATAAATAAATGCAATTTGGACAAAAAGGCATTATATTAGACGTGACTTAATTTGTCAAACAGACTTAAAGCTTAAGTTAAAAAATTCACATCTAAATAAATAAATGCAATTTGGACAAAAAGGCATTATATTAGACGTGACTTAATTTGTCAAACAGACTTGAAGCTTAAGTTTGGCATTCGGTCAGAAAATTGTAACCGAGGCTATAATTGTATGACAGGTGACACAAATGGTACGCCATAACCACGGATGTCAGTAAATAGAGAAAGATCAAGAGCAACATAACAGGGTGCTGCACGGTGCTCCTTTTTGTCCCACCCCTCTGCTGCCCTTCTGAGCTGGTCAATACAGCACCACAGGAATGTTTATTATTATTATTATTATTATTATTATTATTATTATTATTATTATTATTATTATTATTATTATTATTATTATTATTATTATTATTAGTATTCAATCACACATAATTAGACCACGTAAAAACAAATCTCAATTAGAACCACTTAATTGAAGTTACCAAGTTATTAGAGAACTGGTCAGACTGCCCCCCCCCCCCCCCTGCTCCTTTTTAATTGTACCTATTTCAGTCCTTGATTTTTCCCTAGTTCAATAAAGTGGAGTAAATGTGACTACAGAAACTTTCTGCATACTTAATGTTAAAGTCGCTGTCCATGGGATCTAATTCAATACATCGTAATTCGACAATAGTTCTTATAAACGTTAAAGGGACTATGTTATTAAAAAGGGCCTCAAGGGGTTAATTTCTTTTTTTTTAAATCTGAAATTAAGATATTAATACTGGCATATAATAACGGTTAAAACAGGATATATATAATGGGAAAAGATTGTATGCATTCTAAGATAAAATCAATTTATAATATGGGTTGTGTTTGTTTGGCCCTTTTCCTGTTTACATTTTGACGTCAGGATTGTGAACATTTGTTTGTAAAATAATCATAGTTTACAAACGACTCCTTACTTATAGCGCAGTTGGTTAAAGCGCTGTCTACTGTCATTTCTTCGTATGGCTCCTAAGTCGTGAGTTCGATACCCGCTTGGGGATTTAATTCTTTCAGGCTTTTTGCTTATTTGTTTTTGATCAAATATCTTATTTTGCATTATATTAGTTTAATTATTTAATGCACATGTCTTAGTAAGGCGCATTTCTATCAAATACTATTATTTATAGTGCAAAAGGAAGCCAATTTTTCGTTGACATAGTCCCTTTTATGGTCTCTTTTCGACTGAAAACTGTTTCTTATTTACGAAAGGCATTTTATACTGTCCAAGCTCGAAAACGCTTGGTACGAACTATACAGGAATTAACAAAAATATACATACTACATATTGTTGTGATATCCTTGAATTTTTAAACGGGAATTAATTTCTACATCAACTGCCGGAAGAGCTATCATAAATTTTTGTATATAGCAAATGTCCTATTTTTAAAGATCTCATTTTGTCAAATTGTTAAAAAAATGCACTAGCCTAATTGACTGAATACTGTTAAGAATCACTGAATTTTCGACGAACATATATATATATATATATATATAATTATATAAACCTTTCAAATATTGACTTTTATATTATATAGAATACTTTGTACTCTTACTATCATAACTATAAATCTGCTTGTCTTCAGCTGAGTCGAATTCCGCAAACACCGATACCTGTATATAAAATAGACCCTTTTCACATTCCCGTTATGGTTACGCATGCGCAAACAAATTCCTTCATTGTTACATATAAAATATTCAATGTTTGATCTCAATTCACCATGACCAAGCGACTTCCCAATATATCACCATACATTGTTGGAAAGGTAAGGCCATAACCTTTTGAAAAAACAGCATCTCAAAAATGTATATACGTTGTAACTCAAAATATTTACCTTAGAATAAACACACCGGTTTTGACAGGCATGGGGGCTGCCATTTTGTGCATGAATACATGGGCCAAAAGTTATGAAGCTGGGAACAATTTAAGATAAAGTAGTGCCTAAAACTGTCTTTTGTTCTTGTTTCTTACATATATACCTTTAAATTGATACGAAAACATATCATTTTTTAAACTGTATTTTACAAAGCACATGCATTATACACTGAACCCTATGTGTTTATTATCTAACTGACACCCTGAGGATGTGACTTCCGTTTTGGTGTAATTTGACCTTATCGAGTACTGAAGGAGTTGTCTCCCTTCATAAAGCGAATCGAGAACGAGGCTGACGATGTATTGGTTGTAAAGGAAAATAATGTTCAGAGGAGAAAATGTCGAATAAACTTATAAAATGTATTTTTTTTAAATATTAAACTTGTCTGTGTTTTATTCACTAAATTATGTATACATGGATATGTTTCAAATACTTAAATTATACTGCAAATAATGTAACAATCACAACATAGCCAAATCTGCTAACGAAACTATGTTTGACATCATGATTATGTTACTGCATATGCAGATCTGATTTTTTTATATCTGAAATAAGTCTGTAATTTCTGAATTTATGGCAGTTTACATAATTAACAATAATAATAAAAAATAAAAATGAAAATAAAAATAAATAAATAAATAATAATAATAATAATAATAATTATTATTATTGTGCAGTATGAGCAAGAAAGTGATATCCCGGAGTATGCTTTTTTGTTCATTTGAGTGAAACAATTAAGAATTCTACAGAGTTAACCAGAATTTATCAAAGACATTTTCATTGTACTCTCTAATGAAAGAGAACCAAAACATACAAAAAATATGACTGAGAAATAAAACATCATTATTTAATATTAAAACATTAAAAAGCAGTGTTAATTGTCGTTATAAGTCTTCAAACTGTGTGTACAAACACATGTACATGCCATTTATAAACTATCATGAGTTCAAGTTCAGGATAATTGCCAATAACATTAAATTTTTGTCTTAAATAAAGTTACTTTTTTTATTTTAAATGATAGTTAATTCACTTGTTATCAAGTAGATTCATGAAGTCAGTGGCATAGCTGCCGAGACCACGACCCGTGTATTACTTCACTAATTGGTATGCATCTTGATTACGTAATTGCGCCACATGTTAAAATGTTAAAATTAGGACCTATATATACACATTCGGGTTAAATAATAATGGTCATGTGTTTATACAAGATTATGATCTTATAATTAATAAGAACAGGTTTGAACAATACGAAGTCTGTCAGTCTTAGAGAAAGTAACTAAGTCTAAATTACATTTTGTTTCCATTTTTTCGCGACGATATACTAATTAAACTGACACACTCTTATCATATATCATAATTATATTGTGTACCATGCCATTTCTGTTTATGAAGAAGTAAACTAGGTGAATATTTATAACATGTTTAAAGAAATAAAACTGTAAATGCCCGCTATGCAACCAGTATTAACAACTATCAATACATCGCGAGCCTCGTTTTCGATTCGCCGATAAATTATTGTGTCGTAATAATCGCTAAAAATGGGAATGTGAAACTCTTCTATTGTATATACTTTTATTTGTATATACTTTTGAACGATGTACATTATATAAGTCTTAATAAATTGTCTGTTCTGTTGTGTTCTGATCTCTTCTGATCTGATATGTTCTGTTCTGATCTGATCTCTACTGTTCTGATCTCTTCTGTTCTGATCTGTTATGTTTTGGTCTGATATGTTCTGTTCTGATCTGATCTGATCATAAAATTTACCGTCTATTTCATTGATAGCAGTTTGTATAGGAGCATGTCCCTGTCTATATAGTCAAAGCAACGCCGGTGGTCCACAAAGGCCGTAAACACGTTTTTGTTGTTTTTAATTACACTGTTGAGCGTACAGACGTGGTCTTCGCAAGATCTGTTTGCTCGAAACCCGTTTTGCTCATCTGTCAGGATATTTTCGTTTTCTAGGTAGTTCGACAGACGTTTATTTAAACAGGCAGTGTAAAGTTTACTAACACATGACAATAGACTTATCCCTCTATAGTTCATCGGTATTTTTCTGTCAGTTTGCGGGTCCTTTAGAATGGGTGTATGATGGCTTTTCTCCAGATTGATGGGATTATGCTGGTATCAAACACGAGTTGGAATAACTGTTGTAGCACGGCGATGATCGGAGGGTTTTTTAACACATCGTACGGAATGTTGTCGATTCCACTGGCCGACCCTGATTTGCTTTTTTTGTATTACCATTGTAATCTCCTCTAGGCTGATGTTTCTGTTAAGCGTCTCATTTGGTTCGTATAAGGGGTCACGTATATTATTTTCGAGTAGAGTCTTATGAACTTTAGCCCGTGAGTAGTGTTCACTGTCAAAATTGTCCGTTTCTTGGCAGTTATATAAGTGTGTAAAGTCATTTTTCCAACGTTCGAATACCCGACTTTGATCATTTGTGATCGATCCGTCATCTTCATAAACTTCTATAGGTATTTCTAATTTTTTCCTGGGCCCAAGTGTTTTTAGTTTGTTCCAAAATTCCTTCGGGTTTGATGAATCAAATGTCTATATTTCTATTGCAACCCCGTTTTTGTACTCGCGTTCTGTTTTGCGAAGTGTTTTGTCAAAGCTATTTCTGGCTGTAACATATTTGGTTTGTAAGTGCGACCTTAATGTTCTATTGTCCCTACACGAAAGGTTCTTTTTCTCAGCATCCCTCACTGTAATCCATAGAGTCTGAAGCTCATCGTTCCAGCACGGTTTATGCGTTTTAAATCGCTTGTTTGTCCGTTTAGAGTTAGCAATTTTCGGTATTTTGTTGTTCATTTCGTCGATTATTACACAACAGAGTTTATCATATAGAATGTCAATATTTTCCTGGGATTCCCTGATTATCTATATTTGTGAAATAGAAGTTTGCTTGGTAGGCGCACTGATCCGGTAATTGTTACATTGTCTCTGACGTCATCGCTCAGAGCTTGAATGAGACATTTTGCCTTTTCTAGTGGGCCTTCGCCATCATGTTTCTGTATCCCAGTAACGATGACACAGAGATCAGGATCATTCAGGTGATTAGTTTGGCGTACCGCCTGCGGTGTATCAGGCTGGGTGAAGTTGCTGTCCTCGACGTTCTTTACACGTTCTTGGATATCTCGCATAGACTCCATAAGCTGGTCAATACGCCTGGTTTCTTGTCCGATATCGAGTGCGATTTCGTTTTTCACTGATTTAAGTGTTGCATCAATATTCTCTTATCATTTCGTTTCTTAAACTGTCTATTTTACTTTCAAGAGTGCGTTTCATTCCTTCTTGCGTAGCTTTCATGTCTGTCATGATAGTAAACATCTTGTCCACTTTTGCACTCAGATCACTGTAAGCGTCGCCTTTACTTCCGGTCGCCATGGTCCGTTTCTCATTGGCAGCGCTACCGCCGCCGTTGCGTTGATTTTCGTTATATAGGACCCTATTGGCCTGATTGATGACTTCACTAACGCTCAAATTAGAGTCCGTTTCACAGTCCTCAACAC
Source organism: Congeria kusceri (assembly GCA_027627225.1). Lineage (NCBI taxonomy): Eukaryota > Metazoa > Mollusca > Bivalvia > Myida > Dreissenidae > Congeria > Congeria kusceri. The sequence goes on along the minus strand of CM051037.1, from coordinate 13,486,790 downwards.
TACACAATCTACCCTGTTTCACCGTTAATCCTTCGTCACTTGATGTACTGGAAAACTTATCTTTCCGTTTATTACTTTTCATCGCCTTCGAAGACATATAGGCTATTGCGCATACCATCGACTACTACTGGGTGAGCACTTCTCAGTTTTCAGTCATGCGTGACGAAAATGCGGTCAATATTTTGGGGGGAAATTTAAAATTCAATGTCCAGACCCCACCCGCAATGTATATGTACCGTCAACTGATTCACAAGTTATGATTGTTGGTACTGATTAAGACACATACCGCTGATTGTCCTACATATCCTTATATATTTTCACGTAATTCCGTCAAAAAACACACCACAACACAATCCAGTTAGCTATTAATATCCATAAAAACACTTTTTGAGAAAATTTGTGCACTGTACATACCGGAACCGGAAAAAAAAATTGTGTTCGAGCTATTTATCTTAAGCAAACAATATATTTCTATGCCCGTAATTCTACTTAGCTGCCTTGTATACACTGTTATTTTAGTTTTGGAATCTGTGACAAATAGTTGGAAAATTGTCCATTCGTCAATCTGTGAACAGGTCCCGTTAAGTCGTCAAAGCGAGCAAACGTCACCTCACTGTACAAGGGTTACACATAAAAGGTTACATTCAACAATTAAAAACATTCGTCAACAGTCCGGTTCCATCACATAAGGACGGATAGTCTTGAAGTAAATTGTATTATGATTAAACATCACAACAGTCTAGATTTCGTTCACAAATTAAATAGGTCGACCACGGACTTATTTATATTGTCCATTTTTAATATATATAATTTTTTTAATTTTGAATGTGCCCACAGTAGTGTAATAAACTTTCAAATTTAATTGTATACATGTTTTCCCGTGAGACACTTTTCTCTGATTATTGTATAATGAAACATTTCTCTTACTGCAAACTTTTATCCCTGAGATGCAAATAAAGTTATGTTCCTCTGTTCTATTCTATACAGAGAGTAATTATGATCTATTCTAAAATATGTCATATTAGCGCGTCCCACAAACTGTAAATCCCTTTGAAAGTGCTGCAAATTACCAGAACAAAAATCTTGGACTTGATTGGAATGCTATATCGTCCTTTCGTTTGTTGATCACAGGTTACTGTCTTGTTTCAGCGCATGTGATGAAACATTTTGTTCATACGAATTACCGAGCAGAAGAGTATTAAGTTGATCTGTGTCCGGAGTTCAGATCAAAGCTCGTCAGTGTATTGTCTAGTGATATTTCAAAATGGATGCTAACGATTTTCACGTAATACAGAATTCTACAAAGGTCTTGCAGTTTTTGTCAACGAATAAGGATTTTGATGACACTATTAGAAAGTTGTTGAACGACGAAGGGGTGAGGCACGCCGAGAAAATGACAGTTAAAACATTGAAACGCACACACGCCCCCTCGAGGACTGCAGACAATAAGAAACCAACCATCCAAGCTAATGTACACAAAGGGGTGGCATGTACGTATAGTGTAAACGAAAGTCTTGAATGTGACATACCAACCATCCAGGTTAATGTGGACAAACAGGCAGTGTGTACGGTGAGTGCAAAAGAAAGTATTGAATGTGATAGAAGCAGAAAACAAGATGGGTACAAACACGGCAGCAGTAGTCAGAAGAGCCCAAAAGGCTCGTTCTTCTACTGGAATATCGGTACCGGACAGGCGCCCGTCGTTTGTTCATGTCTCCAAGGTTTGGAAGACGGCACAGAGATTTATGCACACAACGGTCAGGAAAAAGTTCGTCATAAGGAAGATACAATAAGTGCCTCAAGTTCTTTGCAAACACCCGAAGAAACTGAAGCAAGCAAAAGCGGCTTGTTTAAAAAGTCAGCATCAGTACGTGGATACATATCATCAGCAGTTAGTGGTAAGAACAGTGGTAGATAATTGTTCATGTAGGAAATATAAAACACTGAATGTAGTGAAGGATACAGACAGAAATAGCAGGGTGCTGCACACTTCCCCTTTTTGGTCCCTCTTAGCAACCTCTTTGGGCTGGTTAACATAGGAATGCTGATTATGTGTTGAAAATGTACTATACGTATACAAATATGTTAAGACAAATGAAGAGGTCATACCTATATAACCTTAATTAGAAGCATTTAAATGATAAACGTTCTGTATTTAGTAGTTTACTTTGAAGATGGCCTCCTTCTTTTCTTCTTTTGAGAAACACCCTGTACCTTTTCAGATCCTAGATATTTCTCTACTTAATCTGATAACCGACATACATAGACACAAACATACTGGACACAACAATATATCAAACAATATGTCCATGGGAAAGCTGAATAGTATAATTCATTGGAATGTTTTTCATTCGCAGCCTGTTATATTTGTAGATTTAATTAAAAAAGTAAACACGTAACATGGCTATGTAATTTTTAATACGTTTTGTATTAACACTGCCATTTAAACAAACAACAAAAAAGAGGATTTGCTAATTGTTTCTTTTAGGAATAAATCATTTGCAGTTAAGCATATCTAACCGGTACTTGGTAACTGAACGTTAGTTAAACGGTCATCCAGTGCCACGTTCATACCAATATATCACTGATGTAGTTATATCAGTATGCTGATTTTCGCAACGAGTCTCACCAGGCGGTGATACAGGAGTTAGAGTTAAAAGGGGGCGGAAATATGCAGTACCTACTAACATATAAACGCGTAAATTATATATATTGCAAAACCATTACAGTTTATCATCACGATATCCAAGTTTAGTGTAAACTTATTTATTTTTGCATCGAAAAACCTAAGGCCTATTGAGACACTTTTGAGTCCGTTTCCTAGTTAGAACCTGTACTTGGTGTCTTTGGGGGAGATCTTGAGAACGCTCCCAACGGGATCTAACCCGGGACATCTCTATCGCTAGGCGGACACCATATCCACTACGTCACCGCGACCTCATATCCAAGTTTAGCTGTATTAATGTATTATCGAAGTGTACTAACCTTCTGTGCAATATAACATGAAAAAGAAAGCTTATCGAAATCAATGTTTAGTTATGAAAAATCAAATTTTTGACAATTTTACGTGGGGTGAGGATGTACGCCGCTTCCGCCCCCTCTAAATCCGTATATGCTTACAGTACAATACTTTTTTGATTAATATAAAATAACTGTAGATATATAATAGTTCAGGAGTTATGTGTAACAGCGATTGCCGCTTTCCACTACGACCACCTTCAATTCAGACGATAGATCCGGTCAAGCTTCGCAGTCCCTGGTTTGGATGACGGCTAATGTTTCAGGAGACCCTGTAAAGCGTGTGAATGTTCCTCGATTCGAGTTTGATGGTAAGATGTTCGAGCAAATGTTTACAGTTATATAGTTTGAAGCAAGCTTTACAGTCCAATGGTCTATTCCACTCTGCTATGCGCAGCTTCCAGAGTTGCAAAGTCATAATTACCGGTGTTTAGGATTTGAACCTTAGAATGTATGTTTATGATTTTATATTAGCTGATTAATTATTAATTAGCGCCTCACACAGTTCCAGACATTGAGTGAAACATTGTTTAAAGTAGCAGAATTCGGGCAATTATTAACATATAAAACATTGAGGGGAAGGGGTGGAATTGCAGAAGTTGTGGGAATTGTTAAAATTTGCAGGAACCTAATAATTGGTAAAATTTGCAGATATTGGGACTTAGTTAAAAGTTGCGAAAATTGGGAACTAGTTAAAAGTTTTAGAAATCATGGAATTTATTACAAAAGCAGAAATCGATTAATTGTTTAAAGTTGCAGAAATTGAATATGTCATTCAAAACTTGGTTACGACCCCGATACACGCGTTCACATTCGACAGGAAAGCGACAAATGACAAATATTCGAAGTGGATCCAATCGCTAGTAAGGACCCTTCTAACATCCTGACACCACCGCCATTGCTTAAGCATCACAATCACCACCACCACCGGTACCAGCACCACCCACACCACCACCACCACTACAACCACTAGAAGCAGCAGTAGCACCACCACCACCACAACCACCACCAACTCATCTCATCATCACCATCGCCACCACCACCAACAGAATTACCATCACCACCACCACCACCACTACCAACTCAAATCACCCAAATCAACGCCACCAGCAACATCGCAACCACCACCATCGCAACCACCACCATCGCCACCAATACCACCACCACCAAATGGATTATGGAAAAAGTTATTATTTTAAGACATTAACCTACGATGTTTCCAAAGCAGCGGAATGCGATCCTAGTACTCGGTGTCAATACGATTCATCACTTGGAAAGTTTTTATTTTGTATAGGGATCTAACTCACGACCTTTCGGCGAACAAACGTTCAATAAAGTCCAGAAATCCCAAAAGTATATTACATGTATGTATCGAATGAAGCAAAATAACACTTCTGACACAAAAAATGCACATTGTCGTGAGCTGAAATGAGTGAAATTATGAAGCGTTTGTAATGCTTATCGCATGTAGTACATATGTAATTACTATTCATGTCTATTTTTATATAAAACTTTTGCAAGGGTCTGTCATAACAAAAATTGAACCATGTTTTCTTGAGCCTAGTGTGCATTTGATTGAGAATATCTGATAAATATATAATTGTGGAAACAATGCGTTTTTTTCTCGGACAAAATAATGATGGAACGAACTTCAAATACTTTGGGACTAAAAATGTAGAAAGCGCTTTCGAAAGAGATATTTAAATACAGCTCTGGAGAAAACGCTTTTAATTTTCTTAATAATTTTCTAATGTACATTTAGTTTATTTTATGCCTACTATTCTTTTTTGGAATTTATGGCAGTTTGTTGTTTTAATTTTCAATTTGCCAATATGTAAATAGGTCCAATATTAATAGGCTGAATAGGGATTGTACGATTTTGTACGGAAATTATCATGTAAAACCATACATCTATTGATTCTAATGATATCAGTATATATTTTTTAAATAATATGATAATAAATGTTTAGAATAACCTATGTTCGTATTAAGAGAGAAATTTAAAACTAAAATAAAACTTCTCTGCGCAGCGAGCTATTATATACATGTATATACGGTGTCTAGATGAGTCAGATCCACGCATGAGCAGTCCCTATGTTCTCATTCAAAACTGAATGTAGCCGTTGCTGTAGCCGGGTCTGTATCGACAGAAAATATATATTTGCATGTTTCGATAAGAGAAATAGTTTTTAGACTGTTGGCAAAAGCCAACGGTCTTTTGAAAGGGTACTTTCCAAAACAGGCATCGCGGAAAACTGCTTCTTTTCTTTGCAGGCTACGATTCAGTAAATCGAGACCGGAAAGGGTCCTTCTTCAAAACAGCAAAATCACGAATGTTTTTTCTTAACCTATAATATTTATGTTAATGTATGTCATGCGTATTATAATGTGTATATCATGTGATTTATTACAATTACAGTTCCAAAAAAGTCAATTTATTAAAAATGTGCGTACAATTAATGACATTCCTATTTGCGCTATTTGCTTGAATGTAACAAAAATATTCACCCAAGTGTCCAGAAATAAGACCACTTAATTGATGCGCTACATCGGTTATTTTTGAATCGTTGTGGAAGTGTTATTTCTTTTTACCGATTCTTGCTCTGAATATTTTGACTGCAAATTACTGCAATGTATTAATTTAAAAATGAAGTATGGAAAATCGAGAGCACGCATCGTATGACCTACTTTTGACTCAGTAGGCTACGAATCACTAACAATCGATGCTCCTAACTACCACGCTTTTTTTTTATCGGTTATTCTGCATGGCACGTTGCATGTGTATATTTCCGATTACATAGATAATTAGCTTAAAAAATAAATATGTATTCGTTACTTACACAATTATAATTGTGTATTATATGATGTCGTATAAAGCCTATTGTCAAGGGTAAAGGTGGGAAATTGAACTTCATTCAAACACATGTTTCATTTTTAGCAAACATGCACTCATAATTCACATGCTTTAAGTTTCTTTTGTCGCCAACAGTCTTTCTACGCTGTCAGGGTTTTGATTGTCAATGTTGACGTTTATTTATGTTATATAAGCGTTTTGTTTGCTAGTGGGTAGCGAAAAAGACCTTAAATCTTAAAAAATCTGACAGTCCCTCCTTTAAAGTATGTAAATTGTATAATGTTAGTGGTATACGTGTTTCAGTTAAGTTACGCCTCGGCCTTTTGAAGGCAACACTTAGACTGGCTCCCGAACGAGTCAGCTGTGCATAACCTCTCATGCGAAGTCATAAGAACCAGACAGCGGTCAAATAAGTATCGTCAGACTGGAACTATTTTAATGCGTAATTTAACTATGTTGTTTTACGGCAACTTCAGAAGTCCTCATCGACACAAATTCTGTCCAATGAGCGTCTCACGTGCACGAACACACAGTCGAACAGGAATTTTTCTGTCCTGACCAGTAATTTGAAGTACCTCGAAAGAAAAGTCGTAGATGTGGTACAATTTTCAAAGCGAATCCCAGGATTCAAGGACGTAAATATGGACGACCAAGTTAGCCTTATTCGAGGTATATATACTGCACAAAGTTTGTTTAATTGCTTTGTTTTCTAAGGGTTATTTTGTTATTTAAGAAGAAATGTTCGATGTATCGTTGTTTATCGGCCAATAAACAACGAGTTGGGATTCTGATGCGTATGAATTAACCCATTAATTGGCGATTGAACAAATAGTTGTGCAGTTGTAATGAGAACTACATTTTACCATGCGCCGCTTAGAATCGGGACATCTTTTTGCATGTTTATTGGGTAGTTAAAAAACCATAATTGTGTTCCTTGTCTACAGAAAAATTAGCGATTATCATGTTAGAATAGAAGATCTTTCATTGTAATGCCGTAGTAAAATTTTACCTTAGGTGGACTTAAAAAAAATATATATTTGAACATATTGAAAAAAATGTATACCAGATCAGATTCTCTTGTACATTAACCCCTTTGTGGCGGAATACACTAGACACAAATTTGCACGTTTGGACGTGTAACCCATTAAGCTACAACACATCTACATTTTTCCTTTCTGTCTTAATTCTACAAACATTTATATTTGAACGAATTAATCAATACGAACCATCAACCACGCACACAATTAATTTGTAAAAACGCTCAGCTAATAGTATTTCGTAAGAACGTCATATTGTGAATTATATATAATTGTATTATGAATCCATAAAAGTGCCCTGTACAAAATGTGCGTCGGGTCAGCTTATGGGTACCGTATAGGATACTTAAAGTACGAATATTCTTAAAAAGTTAGAACTATACGTGCATTTAGTCGCATACAAGTCGAACACATTCGCGTAATAATTAATCAACATTTTAAAGTGTGCTTGTCCATATGAATTATTTTTAAAATAAGTAGACGAACGTGACAAAAAATCAGTAAGAAAAACTTGCGAACGAAACACAAAACTATGGAATAAACAAGACCAGAGTTTATTCAGTTTTGGTTCTTCGGATCCTCCGACCCGATTTGATTTGTAAACGCAAAAGAATGGATCAAAACCAATATTGTAAATCAACCAAAAAAGAGTTTATATATATATATATTTCTACTGATACTCTTTATGGATATTAAACGTTTTCAGCTTATAGCTATAATGTAACAACACCGTGAAATATTGTTAATTATACGTAAATCATGTTGATTTTATATGCATTTCATAGAACAAACGTTGGATGGAATTATAATGAATTGTACTTGCGAAAAAATGTGTTTATAATAGATTTTTTTTTAAATGTAACTTACGCCGCCAAACTCTCTGGATATTTTTTCAAAAATATCATCATCTTTTTTTGCAATCTAAAACAACAGTCGAGTCAGCGTACATACATGTATGAGAGTTTTCGGCAGTATAGTATACAACTATTTTGTGATGAAACACTAGCCAATAATGCATTTTACAGCAATGATTTTTTTCTTCCACTTTAAAGCGACATTCATGGTTATTAATGTTATATGGGTATAGGCGGTTATTTTCATTCATTGACACTTCACAAATTAATGATTCTGAATTATAAAAGTAAAGTGCGGAATTTCAATTACGTAGTTTTGTACTTCGCGTGTCACAATTCATAATTATAAATTGAGATTACGTAAGTAGCTACCGGTCTCTCGAAGATAACACTATTTAAATAGTTGGCAAGCTCTTCGCAATGATTACTTCCCCATTGGTACTCTTCAGTTGTCCTTGCCACCAAGTGTTAAAAACATACCGATTTGGATGTTTTCAGGCGAATCAATTATGAGGAGATTTTTATTATTTTTTTATTTTAATTTTATCATTATTATTTTATAACAATGACACAGACATGTTGCATTATTGGTCCTGGTATATATATTTCTAGTTAAAATGAAAAACAAACAAGATATAAACAGAAAAGTAAACATTACAACGCAAGGATTTTACGTTGTCAATGTTTTTATTTCGCGCCAAGTGACAGTGTTTCCTTATGGTCACGTGGAACTTTATGTCGGCAGGGATTTAAAATTGAGATATACTCGTACACAGTTAAATCTCTGCGCGGAGGTTGAATAGCTGGTACAATGCTCCCACTTGTCTAAGCAAAACACAAACAACCGTTGACTTTCCATTTGTAGAATTAGACGTTAGAAATCTTAGTTATTCGAGTTTCACAAAACGCGTTGGCACAGTTGTTAGCACAGCGAAAGTATGAAACGTACAGTCGCAAATAGAGCAGAAAGCGTGTTGTGTTTTTCTAGTTAAAACGATTAAATGGGTCATGATAAGCGTTCCTCTAACTTATAAACTCCGATATATGTTTTTGTTTCTTTTGTTAGCAGAGATTGAATGGGACATAATAACTGGTCTTCTTATAGAATCCGATATCGTTTTGTTGTTTCTTCTAGGTGCAAGGATTGAATGGGACTTGATTATGCCTAGTAGATTTCATATAGATCCTGAGTCAGAGGCAGTCATTTTAGACGATGGTGAAGTGTTCACTAAAGAAGACGTGACGTCACTGTTCTCAGAAGGGTTCTTCGAGGGCCAGGTGCAGATGTCCCCGAGGATTACTCGCCTTGGCATGTCCGGCGAGGAGGTGGCCATTTTGAAAGCTCTCATAGTATTTGCGCCAGGTTGGTGGAACAAGAGCTTGCAGGCTTTTATTTACCTACAAGTTTACTATGTGTAGAAGAGTATTTATATCATTTGACAAACATTTAATCTAAGGTCATTGCCTATTACTAGTAATAGGTCGTGTTTTGCTTTCAGTTGTTATAGGTTTTGCCATCTTTGAATCAAAAGGCACATATTATATAAATAATGGTATTTGATAATTTTATGTTTTTGAAGGTAGTTGTATTTCCAAATACATTGTACATATGCATTGCATATCAAGCATGAAGAGTAATGTATCAAATTCGATATTATATACGGCATATTAAAGAACTGAGAAACTTGCTTTACATATTGCCATTCTAGACAGATGTGAACTGACGGAAAGGGAAAAGGTGGAAGTGGTGCAGGACAAGCTGCTGTGCTGCATGCGGTACCAGGTCGCTATAGACTACGCGCAGCCCGCAGTCAGGCTGGGAAAACTGGTCGAACTTCTAACCGACCTGCGGCCGGTCACTGATGCGTACACGAAAGAGATGAAGAAAATCTTTGTGGAGTTCCCCGCTATGATAAGAGGAACGATTTTGGAGGAAATCATGGATGATTAGTGTTTCTGATGGAAAAAAGACTGCCGGAACAAATACTGCATTTTTCATGGCGCTGTCCTACACTGAAAAGGGAAATAATCGAGAGTGAAATCGTGACTAGAGGTGTTTTGTTGCACAATAGTATGGTACTGCATTGCGGAATAAAACATGGATGATAATTGATGCTGTCCTGCAACGGAAAGGGGAAAAAGTGCGGAAGAAATTTTGATGGTGATACCCTGTACTGATCTAACCGTAATAATCGCAAAAGAATCCAAAGAAGACAAGTGACGCTGTCCAACAGTTGTTAAATATATACTTGTGGGAGAAATCATGGATGGTTAGTAATTCTTGTATAGCATAGAGAATACCTGCAAAAGAAATATAAGATGACTGACGGTGCTCTCTCGTAATGATAACGGGAATTATTGCGGGCTAACTAATGAACGGTCAATTATGCTGTCCGGAAGAATGCTATTGTGGAAGAAATAATGGGATATTAATGATGCTGATAACGATAATGATAACGGGAATAATTTCGTAGGAATAGTTAACGATAAACGATGCTTTCCCGCTATAATAACGGGAATAATTGAGGAAAAAAGAATTGGCGATCGATGCTGTCCGCAATGATAACTGGAATAATTACGGAAGAAATCATGGACGATTAATGAGTGTATTCCAAAATAATAATGGAAATAATTGAGGAATAAATTATGCACAATTCATGATAACGTTCTATGATAATAATGGGAATGCTTGCGCGACAAATCATAGATAAGTTTCTCTTTACTTCCCAACAATGATAAGAGGAACAATTAAATGATTTATGTATACGTGGTGATGTCCGTAATTGATAAGAGGAACAATTAAATGATTTATGTATACGTGGTGATGTCCGTAATTGATAAGAGGTAGACTTGTGGGAGAAGTCATGGACAATGCGTGGTGCTTGAATAAAAATGTTCAAAATTGCAAAATAATTAATTAGACATTATATTATAAACTTACTCGTTCATGTTAGAAAGCATCTGTTCATTGGAAAGAAAGTAAAACACATCCAATAAAAGACCAGACCGCCGAATGCAATGATTGTTTATCTTTCAACCCATGTTCAGGCGGGCCATTTGTTTGTCCGTCGAGCTTCTCTTTTCCGTTCATACATCGGTCTTGTTATCTATTTGATAACCCCTCAACCAATTTTGATTTCTGGCTCTTTGACAGCCTCTCCGTTCACTTAAACAATCTTCTTGTCGTCCAAAAGGAATATGCCCTTATTCCCGTGTTTTGCGTTTTCCGTTACGTTCCATTGTGTATCAAAAAAATTAAGTACATATGTTAAACACTTAATAAGTAAATTAATTTAGTAAACGAACCATACGGAAAGAAGATACAAACAATATGTTTTGATCCCGATGCAAGCTGCTCCGCGTGTAAAAAAAGATCGAATTGACATTTAAGTCGTTTACGAACAAATTGACTGTTGTCTATGCTTACACATATTGTCTATGCTTATTTCTACCTTCGTTGTCAAAATATATAATAAGATGTTATCTATTCAAACATCAATTCATTCGTTTTATTCCATAGTTTTGCATATAAGTTTACAAAACAAGGTATTTCATACATGCATTTATGTGTATAAAAATAAAACACACAGCCATTCTGACACCATACAGCTGTGCAAAATGATTTTAAGTTGCATTTAAATTGTGGACCATAACATAAAAGGAAACGTCAGCGGCATCAGCATTAGAAATATCTAATTACCAACTTTCAGATCCTTTATTAAAGGCAAGTGGTCAGTTGCCTATACAACTCATTTTTCAAAACACGAAGCATATACAAGAAACAACAAACAGGACTAAAACTAGGACTTCATAAAAATTTTACGTACGCCTTTCTTTCATCAGAAAACACACGGCAAAGTAGAAGTACTAGTGTTTTTTTTTTCGATTTTTCACCGTTTTAAATAGTATTTCTGTCATATCACGGCGGTCAGTTAACCTACTCACACTTTTCCTTTACAAGCTTAGCCGATCTAAGGGTTTACCAGTTCTAAGTAAACATACCTATACCAGTAACAGACAACTGCCCTACTTGCATCAGAGGTTGGGGGAGAATGGCCGTAGAAATAATTTCAGGACCAATCCCCACACAAGTTAAGTGGCCGGGCTGGGGTTCAACCTCACGATCCAGGGATTGACAGTCTAGCGGTCTACCAACTGAGCTAGCCGGACACGGCAGTGGTAATAGTATTAGTCACTAAGTAGTAGTAGTAGTAGTAGTAGTAGTAGTAGTAGTAAGTAGCAGTTGTAGTAGTAGAAGTGGTGGTGGTGGTGGTGGTGGTGGTAGTTGTAGTAGTAGTAGTAGTAGTAGCAGTAGTTGTAGTAGCAGTAGTCTTGGTAGTAGTGGTAGTAGAAGTACATGTAGCTGTGCAATCACACAATATTTACAATTAAAACAAGCTCTTATTAAACAATATCAAACAAAAACTAATAGAAACAAACACTATGTAATATTTACAGAACATAAGCAACTGTATAAGACGATACACGCAGAATACGAAGATATCCGCCATGTGATAGGTTACATCAATTGCGATAATAATATAGAATCCTTTACAAGATTCCTGGATCCAGATGTTGATCTGGATTACCACTTAAAGATACTGAACTCCAGATGTTGATCTGGATTACCACTTAAAGATACTGAACTCCAGATTGACGTAAAAATGTGTTTTTTGTAGTTATGCCTAAACGGTAAACATATGCGTAAATCCTTCACTATTTGTATAAAACACGATTAAATACTGTTACAAACTGCATATTTCATTGAACAATAGCAGATGACTTAGCTTGCACTTTCCGTGAACCCGGTATTCCCGATTTAAAAATACCGCGGCCTTCGCAAATTCACGCACCTGATTGAAGTGTGCACATGAGCGACTCGAAACAACTAAACCGACACGTGATTATCCTAAATATAAACGGCGCTATTTTTTAATTACCAGATGGGTTAAAGCGTCTCCAGACGCTATAGATTTTAGAATGATAAAAAGGAAAAACTATAGAAAATCATTGTTTTTCAGGTAAATAAAAACACAATTTTTTAATGTGTTCTGGATATGTGTGATTATGTAAGAAAATCGTGTATTTGTGGCAATTTCGTTTTTACGATTGTATCATCTGGAGTTCATTCCCTTTAAATCTAATCATTTGTTTAATGACCATTTTTAACCTTCACAGACCATTGTTGTGCCTAGAGCTGAGAATAGCAAGACTGAAACCTACCTGGTGGAGGTAATAAACAATTCAAGGTTCAAATAAATATAAAACTAGTTCCAGACAGAACTGTTACTGGGGTGGTATTCACAAAACATCTTACGTTAAATTTTGTCCTTATCCTTAACTGCGTATATATAAACACACTTCAGCTCTAAATAACATGTTGAAACGGTATCTTTATTAAAATATGTTTTGACAAATATAAACATCATGCCAATGTATTAAGTAATAAAACACATACAGTGAATCAAAATGTGCCACTTAAGTTAAAATATTTAAGAAATTACATAAGATGCTTTGTGAATACCACCCCAGATGTTTAAGTTATACTCTCGTATTAATAAAAATATGTTTTACGGGTCTGACAAGAAAGGTAGTCATAGATACAAAAACTGGTCTTTTGTTGTGAAAGATAAATTGATATCAATGGGTTTGAATGAGTTTGCACAATTGCCTTTTGCAAAACATCATGTAATTGATAGTGTCTCACAAATCATGTTTAATGATCATATTGAACAATGGCAAAACGATGTGCAACGGGCATCAAGTGTAAATGGATTAGCAAAAAATAAGCTGCGTACATACAGATTGTTCAAGTCAAAGTACCATGCTGAATCGTATTGTAAAATTGTAAAATGATCTTGCTATACATAGATCTGCACTGGCTAAATTTAGGTGTGAGGTTGAACTCATACGACTTGAAACTGGTTGTTACAAAGCATTACCAGAACATCAACGCCTCTGTCCGTTTGGTTGTAATGTGGTAGAGTCTGAGTTTCATGTTCTATTTCAGTGCCCGAAGTACATTGATAACAGATACTGCCTTTTTCAGAAAGCAATTTCCGTTTTTGAAAATTTTGAAACATTAAATAATGAGAATATATTGATAGTATTATTCCCCCACCCAGAAATGATCAGGGTTCTTGCCAAAACCTGTTTTAACATACTTATAATTAGAAACAATCTGTTTTTCATTAAACAGAAAAGTTAGCATATTTTAAACACGTTATATATATTACAATATTGTAACTTTTTTATACATTGTGATATGTCTTTTAGTAGTATTATGTTGATCCTATGCGTGTCTGAAATGTAAGATGCACTCTCAATTTAACTTGTCATACTTCATTTAGTTTTTAATAAGAGTTCCTCTTTTTTTAACACAACTACAATGCATCATACATATGTATTGTTGCATTTTATCATTTTAAAGTGAACTCTAATTGTAATACATCACTCTGCATAATATGCAAACTTGCTCTTTTAAAAAGGCTAATATATGAGTGCATAATGAGTATCAGACATCCTGTTATTCATTTTAGTTAAATATTTGTGTACTGTGTTGACATTGCGTCAAATATGTGTATATAATTCTGTCATTCTGATTAGAATGGCCATGTACTAATTTTATGTTGATATTGTTATTTTTAAATGTAAACATGGATGAGACTCTAATGGAATATATATACAGAAAATGTGAGCACTCTTGTGAAACGGAACACAAATGTTATTGTCTCCGAAACATCCTGAACAAAAATGTACACATTTCACATTCGCAGTTATATTTATCCGTTGAAACGGCTAACATAGAGCGTACTGTATTTGTCGTTGAATACTTTACAGTATGCATACAAAATATAATAGACTGTTTACTCCAGTTTCTTGTTAGCGTGTCTGTTTTATGCTAAATTACCAAAACTATATTTTCGCGACGTGATAATCTTAAAAGTAGTTTTTCTTTCGAAGTTCCTTTTTTAATTATCACTTATTTTGTATAATATACGTACATTGTTTTGAATGATTAGAAATTGGAAACAACAATGTCATCGTCCGGATAATCATTGGTTTCTGACCTATAGGAGAAGAGTTTTACTTAATATTCTGGCAAAGTAGAACGGTTTGTAGCTTATAATAAACATAAACATTGTATATAGCGTATTGCAACCTAAGGATGTTTTATCAATTTTTACACAGAACAAGAAAACTGCAAAATGAAGAATACCGTTAATTGTCTTTATATGCTATTTACTTTCGTGTCTGTCAACAGTATTTATGGAATTTATATGTATATGTTTACAACTGTGAGATATATAATAGTCCAAAGAATTTAGTACCATCTGCCATAGCTTGATAATTGTAGACATGTTTTAAATATAATAATATGAAGAGAATTGTTAATTTAGGAAACCGACGAACGCTATTGAATATTCATGTAGCTGCCATAAGAATGCAAATATTATTACAATGTGCATTACGTTGCTTAAATGAAACTAATACGAATTACGTAGCATAAGAAACCCACAACAACACATAATAAACAAAGCATGTCTACATATTCTTGGCAGACATGTGCAAGACATTTGAGGTCTTCCACTATTATACGTGTATGACAACTGTATTTGAATTTTGTACTTTTATGAATTAATTTAAGACTTTCCTTAAGAGCTTTGTGGATACGGCCCCTGGTCACTTTGTGTTCGTAAAAGTAGGAGGTGCATGTTTTACAAGTTACACATATAGTTCCTGCAAAATAGTGCCGACACCCGGCCTGTCGTCCGGTGTATACTCCCAGCATTTCTTGACGACATGTGCCAGACCCTCAGGCATAGCGTGTGTGGTGCAGCAGTCAGGAAGGGCCCTGGGGCCAGTTGATCGTCTATCGCTTTTCATAACTGCAGATGCCCGCCTAGTAAAAAAGCAACACGTATTATCAGCTATTTGACGAACGGACATTCACAATATAAAATAGTGTACAACAATAACAAACAATCAGCACGCGTTAATTAAAACATCAAATGTGCTGTAAAAACGTACTGTATTTGATAATGGCGTTTCAGAAATAAAATGTGATGTCCATATTCAATCAATCTGACAACTCTTGAGCATTTAGAATGGGAATTCTTACCTTCCATACCAAGGTTCCCACAACAGGGTTCCCAAGTTGAATATGTCCGTTCGTTTGCCTGTGATTCCTTTGGACTCAATTTCCGGTGCCAAATATTCAGTGTGGTCAACGGTGTTCGCACTCCAGGTACCCGATGGTCCACAGAGCTTCACAACTTCGTTTTGTAACTGAAGTATACGTGTTATGCATAATTATTTAGTTAATTAAGAAATAAAGCTCGATTTAGAATTGTTTATCGGCTAATAAACAGCGATTTGGAGTTCTGATGCGTAGGAATCAAACCACGAAGGAGTAAGCCCAAATGGTTTAATACACCGAATCAGAACGACTCTATTATTTCGATTCTAAGATGACCTGACCTAATATAGTTTTCAATGCGAACAATATTTTACAATTTTGGAACTATTTTATGGGGTTGTTTATTGGTAGTTTAATGTCATGTCATAATCTTTGTTACTTTATTACTAATAAAACATGCACTTTTGGAACCTTCCTGGAAATTTTAATAACTATGCAAAAAGTCAACAACCACAAGTGAAATCAGTAAATGCAATGTATCTTTCAATATTTGAGTGAAATAGTAAAGCAAAAATAAATTTACCATTTTATTGGGTAATTTAAAAATAATATCGATGCATGATTTGTACTCCTAAAACGACTCCAAACGAATGTGTGTGTGTAATAATGTCCATCATTTTAATTTTCGTAATATTATTTAATGCCCTTGCAAGGGAGGCTTACCAAAACGTTTCTCAGGTGTATTTTCTTGTGAACATAGCCTTTTCCATGTAAATACAACAAAGCGATGCATATGTCCTGTCCTGTCCGGCAATAGAATTGAAAAGCTTCTTGTCTAGAAGTTGGAGCTAATTTTCTTGAAAATACACGTATGTCATTAATAGTTGAGAAAGCGTAAGAAATATATATCATGAAGAGTTGCAATACACATACTAGCTTAAGCTGTGTAAAGGAAAACTATTTATGAAACACCATAAACTCATTTCCGCAATTGTTCTTTTTTCAAAAAATAGCTGCTATATATTATGTTTACAAACTGAAACATCTTTATATGGAACACATTTTCAATGGGCACATTAATAATAGCAAGTTGTAAAACAAAGAAACAAATGTGTGTTGTTTTTTTTAAATTATGTATAAGCGTTATAGGTTAATACTTCTGAATAATTGAATATTGTATGCCAAAACGTTTCAGTTATCATATAAAATACTATTTTATAGATACGTACCCGCACTGAAGTTTGGGATTGTTAAATACATATGCTTCCAAATTCGTGTCGCATCTTTCGAACACGAACATCAATCTAAAGCTGCTCAGCTGCTCTGGCTCTCCGCCTCCAACCTTGGCGGGCAACCTGTCCGTGTAGCATACACCCAGAAAGCTTACAATGTGATCGTGCTTTAACATTCTGTAAAGAGCGTAATTTAAAGCGTGTATAACATGTTACTAAAATTGAACTTAAAAAAATGTATTAGAATTCTCCAAGATACATGTGAACTTGTTTTTACTGTTTATTTTTCATTTTATCTCAACATCACACCAGAATTGACGAAATAACACCCCGTGGGATAAACTAAGTTGTATTCCACCTTGTTGAAAACAGCAAACACGCGCATTATTATGACGTCATTTGGTTATTTTCGTGACGTCATTTGATTTTGTTTCGAGTTATTCAATGATTTTCTTTCATTTATTCAAAACAAGACAGAACATGATGGGATAAATAGAATACCAAAGAAAGTGTTGAATGCAGATACGTTTATTTGCTCGGCACGAAAACCAAGGCTCGCGGTTTAGGTTTTCTAAGCCTCGCTAAACAAACATATCTGTATTCAACACTAACTTAGTATTCTCTATATTAATGTTGCAGTTTGTTTACGTTATTAAGTAGTAAGGTTGCTAACGGTATCGTGGTATACTATGAAATAGCGTTGCTCTATGTTATTTTCAGTTCGTCAAAAGCTACAATACATGTATTTGATGTTGGTACATGGTAACCAAATACGAATGATGTAATATAGTACAGATTTACAGTAAAACAGTACGAGGCAGATTTTATTTGTTCAAACCTGAATATCTCTAACTCGACCATACGTGAATGCATAGTTCCTGGTAAGGATTTGATAACTTTCAGCGCTACGTCTTCATCCAAATAAGTAGCTGAATAAACCTCGGAGCAATGTCCAGAGCCTATTTCCTTTATTCGTCGTATGTCGCAAACGTTCGGGTTATCTTTGGCTAAATATTTCAGTCCAAATAAAGTCAAAGATACAATCGGATCTTGCAACATGTTTTCAATGGAAGTAAATGAATCAACGATCTCGCTGGAAACACGCTTATCTTCTAATATAGCCTTAAGCCTAACCATGTCTGCCTTCATTGCGACGGGAGCAATATTGACACTCATTTTATTAATTTTTTGCTCCAAGATTGAACCATAATTATCACTGACGCATTTGTCGATATATTTTCTTTGCAAGAATTCTTTCAATGATTGGTCTAGCCATTTGTCCATGAAGGGTTTTCTGTCCTTCTGAAACTGCTTTACTTTCTTTTCGTCCTTAGCAAGGGATCTAAAGAGAACCGGAATCGCAATCAACGAGGCAACTATGCCTAATGGAATCCATATCGGCGATGTCAAAGCTATAGCTATTTTTTCACCAGTTGTAAAAGAATCGTCGCTCTCAGTCGCTGCCAAACCTGTTGTAGAGATTCATTTGCAACAGAAGTATATTAAACGTGTTCTATTCTTTTCTTTCAATAAAATGTTTAGGTATTTCAACCGGAATTATAGCCTACTAGTAAATGTGTATTTTAGAATCAGTAAAAATCATGTCTCATATGGTGTAAACTCCGTGGCGAGATGCTACGTTTCAATATAAAGGTGAAGAAATATTAAATTTTACTTTGAATTCTGAAACTGTTTTGTTAATAGAAATAACATGCGAACGAAATATATACCTTTGACACAATGTGTTGATTCATCCAGCTCAACTAAGCGCCCAACGCCTTCAAACTCTTCTGAAAGAGATTGGCATTTCTTTTCAAAGTCCGAGGTTACTATTTCTACAGTCCGTTGGTAGTGCTTTGAGCTTTGTTCCCAAGACTCTATTTCCTTTAATACCAACGTCTGAACGTGTTTCTTTACGGTAGATTTAATTGCATCGATGTCATCATCTGGGAGATCCATGTCTCCCTTGCCAGAATGGAACATACTAGTAATATGGCTTCTTACACTGGTTTTCTTCAAGTGTTTTCCAAGGAGAACAACCATCTGTGTACATCTTGAACGTGCAAGCTGTTTTAGGTCCCCTTTCATCTGTTACAATGATCAGGATATCAGGCAAAGGATTTCGCCAAATATAAACGTTAATACATTCCGTTAAAAACAATACCATGAGTGAATGTCAGGTTAGTTAATGTCATTCGTAATCCGTTACATAGGTCATTTCGTTAATCAAACTTTATAATATTGTAGATATTAAGACGTAGCATACACTTGTTACAATGGTACAAAAAAAACACTGAAAAATAGTATACCTTTTCTGACTCCTTGAGGAAACTTGTTAGTTTTTTAAACGCATGTTGGACTTTGTCTTTGGTAATAGTTTCATTTAATGCAAACGTTATTCGAAAGGAACAATGTTCACGAATGTGCTGCAGAAGACCATCCAACCAACTAAAATCATATTTAATTGGTAATTCATTTGTGTGTTACATATAAAGTTAAAATGTCTTAAAAACAAAATAATATGACTTCTCTACTGCTGATGCATCTAAAACAAATTATTTATTACATTTATCAAAAAGCTTGTTTTCATTTTTAGACTGTTGGTGGAAAACAACGATTTCTTGAGAGGATAATCACGCGGAACTACTTCTTTTCTTTTCAGGCCGCGAGTCTATAAACCGAAACCGGAACGGGTCCTCCTTCAGAACATGAATATTCCCACCCGTGTTATCATCTTTTAATTATTTAAGATAATGTGTGTCATATGTGTTATAATGTGTATATCATGTGATATATTACAATTACATTTTCTAAAAAAGTCAATTTATTAAAAATGTTACTTCAAACTAATGACACCCCTACTTTTGCTATTTACTTATGTTTGACCGAAATATTCACCTGAGTATCCTGAAATAAGACCACTAAATTAATTCGCTACATCGATTATTTTTTAGTCGTTGCGAAAGTGTTATTTCTTGTGAGCGATTGTTATTCTGAATATTTTGACAAAAATTACTGCAATGTATTAATTTTAAACTGTTGTTTAGAAAATCGAGGGCTCGCATCGTATGACATACTTTTGATCAGCAGGCTACGAAGCACTAAGAATCGATGGTTTAAACTTCTACGCTTCATCAGTAACAAATGATTCCCTTTTAGGAAAAAATGCGCTCGTTAATCATATGGTTTTAGTTTATTTTGTCGCCAACAGTCTTTCTACGCTGTCAGCGTTCCGATTATATAATGAACTACGTGTATATGTATTTTCTTCCTCTGTAAGACTGCATTAATTATGCTGTGGTAGTGTCTTCATGCAAACAAGACATATATAATCGAAATATTTTTTGTTAAGATATTGAAAATAAAAATGGACACAGATGCGGCTTCGCCTGGAAAATGAACAATTGTAATTGTATTATTTTTCGTTTAGTTCATGATTATATAACCTGTAATGCCTCTGTGTTTTCCCCATTTGACGCTCGATAACTAACTTCCGGAGACCGTCGTAAACTTTCTTGAAACTTTCGGTCGTTCCAAGTCCAGACCTTCTGCATCTGCTTGCCTGGGGAAAAAACAAATAATACAGTTTGTATGTTTAAATCCAAACAATATTATTATTGCAATACCGCGTTTATATATCACTCTTTTCATAGAAGGTTTAGGTTCAAACGTGCTTTACATTATATATATGCATATTTACACAGTAATGCACCATTATAAAACATAAATATTCATATTTACACAGTAATGCACCGTTATAAAACATAAATATTATGCATAATTATAAATCACCATAATATAAATAGGCATGCATGTATTTACATTTAAGCAGAGCAATAATAATGGAAGCCTTAACCGTTTAATTACCAGCCGTGTTATTTGTATTATGATTTTGTAGTAATACAATTTCATATTCAACATAAATTTAATGTTTATACAATATTTTATCAATACATTTTCACATTTAAGAACTATGATTATGTTGATGAATATGTTATTTATTTAGCGCATATCGAATTATCTATATGCATGTTTTGCACGTTTAGGAAATGTTTTCTCGAACTTGCTTCTGTGGTGCTTAGCTCGTAAATATGACCATCTTCCGATAGTCCTGGCATATATTTATGTATCCTCGCAACTATCTCCATCCAGATTCTTGTCTCTGCACCCGGATCAGAGTGTTCTTTCGTTTCAATTATGTCCCAGTTATTGCATACAAACATCATACATTGTGGATCAAAGCTATTTAAATTGTCCGCTCGAGTGTCTGTCTGTAAGTGTTTGCACAGCTGCTTTAGCTGAAAATGTACACATACGCATGTATATGTAGATTGTTAATGTTAAAATGTAATTCATAATACCTATAGATATATATTTGTACTGTTCCTGTAAATGTCAATTGTATGTAAGTACATAATTTTTCGTGAAAATTTAACACATATACATTTATCATTTATGGCGCATCTATTTCAAACAAAACACAATGTATCTGTCTAGCACCGATTAAAGTTAGCTGACTAATAGTTTGAAGTTTGCATAACATTGGTAATACTGATCGTAGTATTTTTAGCACGTATGCTAGACCTTATCTTCCTGTACGTCTGAGCTTGCACTGTTGATCACGTAAATCAGTACTGACGTGTCAGCGATCGATCCAATCAACTGTTTCGAATATATCTGGTCTCCCATTGGAATGCTCAGTATGGTGACACTTGCCTAGACATTCAACAAATGTAAAAACGTTGGCTATCAATATAAATTTATGTTGATCGCAATATAATGAAGTAAAACAATACACTGATTTAGATTAAACAATTATGGACAATGTGATTGAAAAATAAATGAAGATTAAAATTGCACCTATCGCTATTAATTGTTAACGTTTTAAGTCATTAAAGACAAACACATATAAACATATTACAGTATTTCCAAAACGTGGTAACTGGCAGTAAATGTCTATACGTTGACACGCTTTTGCCCATAGTAGATTCGACAATAGCGTTTGGAACGAGTCAAACGCCTGGGGAATACTATGTCTGTCTCTGGATCCATCAGTCATTTGAAGCTCAAAGTATCCTTCCATCTCAGAGGGAATTGCATGCACACAACATATAGTTGCATGAGAAAGTACAAGAGGGTTAGGCAGTACATCGGTTCCCAGCAACAAATTCATAAAACTGTTCATGTCCGAATTGGATTCTCCTGCAAAATGATGCAACTTAAATAGATGGCAGTTATGATCAATTAATGTCCGTCACGTTAAGTTATGAATCACAGATTACAGTAATATGTTTTAATTTTGTTTCAGTATTGGTCTTACCCGCAACAACAATTTTGTTCTTCTCCAAAAATCCGTTTACATTTTCATTTAGTTTGGATGAAACATCTCCATATATTCCTGACAGCAAAGTTTGAAGTTCTTGCGGCAGCTTCGTTACCAATTCCGTAGTTTGACAATATGTTTCAAATAATTCTTCTTTTATGTTTTTGTCATTCACGAAGATGTCTGTCATATCGTGCATAGCCTAAAATATACAAAAATAGGGCATTCTTTATATGCGATTATACATTTTGGTAATACATTTAGTCGATTGAACATAGATATTGGGCAACATTATACAGATATTTCATTAGCATTTAGGAACAGTCAAATTGTTTTCCTGAAGTAGAGTTGGCAACTTTTGAACTGTTGCCCTCGATACTGTTTTATTAGCTAATTTCAATAATATATAACATACAACATTTAATTGTTGTATTTTCCAATAAAACTAACATAACGATAGTTGTGACTCACAACTACAAAATAGAACAATAATTAACCTGGGTCCGGCTTGTAACAGTCAGTAGCAGTCAGTGTTACCATTACCAAGTTACATTGTGCAACGTTCTGCGCAGACTGCTCCCCTTTGAATAATGATGAGGGCAACATAACGAAACATAACGCAACATAAAGAAACATAACCGTGAACATTAAACCCCTTTGTCCACTCTGACCACTTTTCACAATTGAATGTTTAAAACATGTTAAGTCTGGTGATATTCTCCCCCACTTTTTATTTAAATATTGATTTGGTTGTTTTCTTGTCAGTCAAGTTAGTAGCCAGTGTGACATTTAGCTGCATATTTCAGTGAATCAGGTTTGTAAAACATGTACTTGTATTGATGCATATTGTATTTAATAGTAAATATGACAAGTAAAATATTAGTAGTCCTTGTATTGTTCATATATTGCTATTATTTATGTATTCCAGTGCTTTTCCAATGGGTTGGATTTGATTGTGATTAATGTGTTTTGTATTTTGTGTTCACTGGAACCTGTGGTCGTAGTGACATTGTTCTTTAGGCTTAGAAAAGCTAATTGTATCGTACCTTGTTATATTGTGCACCATAAGTCTAATGTTGCAGATCGTTTTACCTTTCACCAGTCAATTTGTAAACTGGGAGGTAGAACATGACAGAAATACTATATATACGTCAAAACCAAATTTGGTGTGTTGATATGTGTATACCAGCATGGATCGACACATGGAGTTTTCATCTCAGTGAGTTCAATATTGAAAACTTAAATCATAAATATGGAAATACATGAACTTATGTATTAAGTGTTTCACGTTTTACAATCAATGTAAGAAACACATATTATAGATTTCTACAAGTGCTGATTATATCTGAACTCCATTTTGAAATTAGTTGCCATGATTTTTCTGTTTAAATAGCTATCGTTTACAGTTGGAACGTGTTGTAACGATACAGACATGTGTTTAAATCATCTCTAATACGATATGATTATTATATATTATATAATGTTATATAAATAGTGCATGGCTGTCCGGGTGATACATGTAGATTAAAGCCGCAGTCCATAGAATATAATTCAATACATCTTAAATTGGCATTAGTTCTAATAAACGTGAATGACGTTTATACGACTGAAAACTGATTCTTAGTAACGAAAGGCATTTGATAATATCTATGTTCGTAAACGCTTGGTACGAACGGAATACACACTAATGTACATGCTGATTTACTCCAGAGGCATCACCAGCTATCGCACACAGAAACTATACGAAAAACAGTTTCGAAACCACTATTACTTTATCGATTTCAATGCGGTTTTTTGTATTTTGATCGGTAAGATGTCCATTAGAAACGATTTCTCCAAAGTTTTATTTTTATTTCATATTAATGGACCGCTGCTTTAACGTGATACTGAATAATATTGAGTCATATATCAGGTGAGGCTTAAATGATATAACGGCGAAGCCATTTGTTTTTTATTATACTATACCGAACACACTGAAAACCATATATAAATGATTAGCGTCATAATTTATTGCAAGACTGTGGGATAAAGCAAACATGCGCAGTTTAATGACGCTAGATAAAATCATCGTTTGTCAACACTTTACACAATCTACTTTAGCAGGGTTATATGAAAATATATCACCCTGTGACATAGGTATATTGACAAAATACACAGAGTGGTCACTTGAGGTATGTTAAATGTTTAAAGCACAATTAAAAGATAAAACCCATGTTACGCGTTACATTTGAATATATAGATAAAACATATTGAACAAATTCAGAGTTTTTATTCTCATTGTACTAATTGGGCATAATAAGATTTCACAGCATGTCTCTTTAAAAACAAAACAAAAAGAAAGAGACTAGTGATCGGAATCAGTCCTAAAAATATTCGTTGATTAATCAGAGCCAAAAGTGACTGATTAATCAAATAATCAATATGTGGATTTTAACTGTTCAACAGAAATATTTCATCCAATCATGTTTTCACCAATTTAAACGTTTGTCAATCTATTTTGTTAAACTTGGTTTCAGTTTAAATAACACTGGGTTGAATTTGCAGATTTGCTGTTGTTAAAACAAAAAAAAGTAATTTTAAATGCTTGACTTAATTAGACTACGAAAGCTTATAATTTATTAATATTTACATATATCTACAAAGGCACTTTATAGAAAATATGTAGTATACAATGCCCAGCACCCCTCCCCCCTTGACATTGTAGTGATTAGTTGGTTATACATATAATGTAAAAGGCATAACATCGCGACACTGACTAAGTACAAGCTCATTATAAGGAAGTACATGTACATATGAGCAGAATACATATTTTACCATTTTAAAACCACAGGCAAGCATTTAATTGCGCAATGTATACCGGGGGTATTACATAAATGATCAATAATAAAGTATTTTCCAAGCCGTGCTAAATGCATGTAAATTTACGAAAACCCTTTAATGGACAAACTGACAACCCATGAAGAAATGTTTAATAGCATTGTACATGTACATTGCATTGGATGTACAATGTATGTTATGTATAATACCGTTCTTTTTAGAAGTTTAGAACTACAAAACACTATTTTTTGACTACATAATACATAACAAATAGTACCAGTGACGTGTACACATTTCGTTGATTATTTTTTCCCATCGTCATCGACACGTCATGGCTCTGATTATTTGACGAAATGATTAATCAGCCCATCACGTAAATACACGTATATGTATTTATCAAATGCAATACCTTGTTTTCCGTGTAATACAGCAATTACGAATATTTAATCTTAAACATGCGTAAGATAACATTTTGATCCCTTTTTATTGGCTACATACTCTTTGACTGACCAATCGCATGACGTTATTTTGGTAAAATAACGTCGTCAACATGAAATGACGACCCGTCAGTACACAACTTTGAGGATTTACCAACTTATTTTGGTAAAATTAGAAGGGTTTTATTATTTCGTTTAAATGCATGTGATAAAAAAGATCTGACTCGTTGTCATTTTATACCATATTTTATTAAACTCGTCCAGGAAATTCGTTAGTAAGCTCGCTTACTAACACAATTCCTTAACTCGTTTAATCAAATATGTTATGAAATGACAACTCGTGTCAGATCCCATATATATAAACTGCGCTTTGTAAACCGTTTCAAACGTCACATGTTGAGATATGTAGTGTTATGGTATCAATTAACCAGTAGACGAACATAGATCACTCCGCCTTTCTGTTGGTCCAGGGTTGTTTGTCCAAGGATTTGAAGTAAATGGATTTGGATTATGCAACCATGTGCTATTATTTACCACTGAAATATAACCCCATAATTTGAGTGATCAGTACAGCTGCACCTCGTTATCTCGAACTCGCTTAAGTCGAAATTCCGGATATGTCGAAGTGGAAAATAATTCCCGACTTTCTCCCTTCTTATTTTATATAAAATGCATCCGGTTATCTCGAAGTTTTAACTTGAACTATCTGAAGTGGTTTTCAATCCCAACAAGTACTTTCACACTTATTGCTATCTGTTTAACTCGACGTGTTTGCGCCTAAGGCAAGAAGTACCAAGCCACGACACAAGTTGGTCACACATTGCAAACATCTACTGGTCAATTAAAGACATGAAACATGAAAGGCACATCGTACTACAAAGATTTACATATGGAGGTCGTTAATATTGTTTGCACATTTTATACTCACGTTTCCATTTCATTGGTGTATACAGGTGCTAGGGTTACCGAACACAACAATGATGTACTTGCGTAATTTGTCACATATGAACTACTTACGCGCTGAGACTTTGTGCTGTAGCTGTCAGAAGATACGTCTGTTTCATCATCTACGGATGAGCTTGCTGATTCCAAATCGTATTGGTCATGTTTCCTTCGAGTGAGTCTGCCTTGCACTTCAGCAAATGATTTATCAGAGGTTGACATGATTCAATGTTCTTTACGTTCCAGTATTTTACAATAAGTCTGGTTTAAAATCAACGTGAATTGCTAAACTTTAATTCAAAATGCACAACTGATACAACATCAAGAGTTGGAAGAGGAATAATTACTACCAGTTTTAAATCCATTCCAACAGGTTTCGAATTAGAATCATCACCTTATGTTTTGAACAAGTGTACACGTATCAACGCTTTATTGAGATACAAGGTTATTTTTAAACTTAAATTTACGATAAAATATGACAGGGTAGAGTTGGGTAAAGCGTATTGAAACAAACTACAGGAAAATACCTCAACACTCATAATTATGGCGATCAATATTTATCAATACTCGTCTGCTGTAGAAAATGTGATAGATAGTAAACCCCAGTAAAGTATTGAACCTGACAAAGGTGTACATAAAGCATGTCACGAATCATAAAAAACTTACATCGCGGAGCATTTAAAGACAAAACCGCGAATAATAAATGGTGCGGCTGTTTGGTAAGTTATTCTTCTCGATAGTATTAGTTGCTCACTGTGCAGATTACCCGATATGGAATATGCACTGTCAGTCATCATTAGTGTGCGAGCAGATGAACACAGTAGTGTTGCTTTATAATAAGCATGTTTTTCGGCGTAGCTGTCTCAGATCACTTTTGACCTAGATTTCTTGCGATAATTATGCAGCGGGAAAATTGAGAATTTGGCAAATTTTCTATTTTTAGGGAATGCAAACTTACAACAATGGTTTAATGTATACCAATAACTGTTGCATACTTTTGGGGATTAAAATGTACATGATTGTTAACTTAAGCGGTTAAAATAAAGTTATAATCATATCTTCGACATACACTCTAGAACAGAACATAATTATGAACATATTTTCTCATTGTATGTCAAGATCAGACTATTATATTCGTTCACAGAATTAATCTACTGTTTTGTTAAGCCTAGCGGCACGCTCTGTAAATAACAATTGATTCTAGCGAGTTCAACACACTCACGATCATTCTAAAATTAGCGCGCGTTTAGCTGCCGGTGTATAGCTGCTATAATATACATGCATCAATTAGCGTCCAGAGAATCATAATATCGAATATTTCAATAAATGGGGAATTTATGTTTATAAACTTACCGTGCATGTTAATTTGAAATTTAATGGCGGTTGCGTTCTTATTCAGAATTAAATAGAATTGCACATTTCTATCAACTTCTCCAGTAGATGTTAATGAACCTATAAAAAGATGTCTTTCAATAAATAAAATGAGGTGAAATAAGTAACGGAATACGTCGAACTGTTATTCATGTTACTTTTACTTCATTTTCGTAGCATTAATACATTATTTGCAATACCAATTATACGCAGAAACCCTTGATACATCATATTCCTACCGAATATAAATTTAAATCGCCATAATCTAATGAAATTTTATGTTTGTGTGATCAAAAATGGAAGTCATCATTATTTCAAATGCGCTGAATGTTCCCTGAAGATTGCTTTTCATAAGGATACACAGTATACATGATTAACAGACTTAGAAATGTGTATGTATTATGCATAGATATATGCCAAGATAAGGGTAGGGTATGTTACTTAAGAATAACTATACGCGTCTGATACAGAATAATTTTCATTCATTCCCGCAATTATTTTCGTACATTGTTAATATGTTACATTTGGCTGACACATTTATATAATAATGATGTTAACGTAAATTATTTAGGTTATTCATGTAGCACTGGTGAAAACATTGGGCGTCATGATCGGTTTATTCACGGTACAAATAATAATAATTATTGAAGTAATCACACATTAAGTTTGGGATATGAGAAGTTTTCTTATGGTGCTCAAAACATCTGGGGTCCGAGGAGTCGTCTTGTCTAGGTGGGGACCGAAATATCGTGGGTCCGAGAAGCCACGTAACCGATCATCTTGGCCCTCTTTTATTAAGTTTACGGTAAAATGATATCTCATTATTAATGTCAACGCCGATTGTATTTTTTAAAAGACATTTCCTGTTTCTATCTTCTTTTATCAGCACTTGATACTCGTTACAAACGCACTAAAAATCATTGGCAACCACTGAGTACCAGTTTATCGTCAAACGTTTCAAGTCGATGTTAAAACCACATACATGTAGAACTAGTTTTCAAACAATTAAACAAACGTGACATATAGTGCTGTTGCAAAGTATTTAAAGGGAGCTTTGCATAGATTGAGATTGATATATTGACCATTTAAAAAACTTTTTGTGACAGATTTCAACAATAAAAGAAAAAGTGTATAAATGAGCAAAATAGCACTGCTGACATAGAAATGTATTGGAAAAAACGTTTTGTTAATGAGTATTCATCAGTTGAAACGGATAAAATTATAAAGCATTTGTAGCGCGAAAAGATTAAATATTGTGGAATGCTTCTGTTGTTTTCGTTTGAAATTGTTAAAACATGTGACTCACTTACATAAAGTCAAAATTAGCGGACATGAATATAAATCATAATGGCCGAGTGGTAAGCCCGTCAGACTTTTGATTCGGAGGTCGTAAGTTCGATTCCCGGTGGCGACAGGTTTTTTTTCGATGCTCTTATTGTTATGATTGGCTGAAACCCATCATGTGGCAGGCTTTTATGTTTCAATGAAGTCGGTTTCCTAAATTAATATTAATAAGGGACTACTTTCTATATAGCCTAGTGATGGGCTGATAAATCATTTCGTCAAATAATATGACAAACAGAGCCATGACGTGACGATGACGATGGCAAAAATTAATCAACGAAATGGTACATGTCACTGGTACTATTTGTTACGTAATATGTAGTCAAAAATAGTGCTTTGTAGTTCTAAACTGCTAAATATACCGGTATTATAAATAAAATACATTGTACATCCAATGCAATGTACATGTACAATGCTATTAAACATTTCTTCATAGGTTGTCAGTGTGTCCATTAAAGGATTTTCGTAAATGTATATGCATTTTAGCACCGATTTGTACTTACTTTATTTTTGATCGTTTATGTAACATACATTGCGCAAGTAAATGCTTGCCTGTGGTTTTAAAATCGTAAAATATGTATTCTGCTCATATGTACATGTACTTCCTTATAAAGAGCTCGTACTTAGTTTAGTGTCGAGACGTTATTGCTTTGACATTTCACGATAACCAACAAATCACTACGATGTCCATGGGGGAGAAGTACTGGGCGTTGTTCACCACATATTTTCTATAAAGGACCTTTGTAGATATATGTAAATATTAGTAAATGATAAGCTTTCGTAGTCTAATTAAGCCAAGCAGTTAAAATTCCATTATTACTTTTTTGTTTTAACAACAGCAAATCTGCAAATTCAATCCAGCGTTATTTTAGCTAAAACCAAGTATAACAAAATACTTTGACAAACATTAAAATTGGTGAAAACATGATTGGATGAAACATTTATGTTGAACAATAACAATCCACATATTTAGTCCTGATTATTTGATTAATCAGTCACATTTGGCTCTAATTACTCAACGAATATTTTTAGGTCCCGGACTGATTCCGATCACTAATAGACAATATTCAAATTTGTTCGTAAACGACTTAAATGTCAATTCGATCTTTTTTTACACACAGAGTAGTTTGCATCGGGAACAAAACATAGTTTTTGTCTATTCTTTCCGTATGGTTCGTTTACTAAATTAATTTACTTATTAAGTGTTAAACATATTACTTAAAATGTTTGATACACAATGGAACGTAACGGACAACGCAAAACACGGACATAAAGGCATATTCCTTTTAGACGACAAGCAGACTGTTTGAGTGAATGGAGAGGCTGTCAAAAAGAGCCAGACTTGTCGAAATTGGTTGAGGGGTTATTAAATACATGAAATAGATAACAAGACCGATATATAAACGGAAAAGAGAAGCTCGACGGACAAACCAATGCTGGCCTGAACAAGGATTGAAAAACAAACAATTAGTGCATACAGCGGTCTGGTCTTTTATTTGATGTGTTTTACTTTCTTTCCAATGAACGGATGATTTCCAACATGAACAAGTAAGTTAATAATTAAAACTCTGATTAATTAGTTTGCAATTTTGAAAATGCCTATTCAAGCACCATGCATTGTCCATGAATTACGTATACATAAATTATTTAATTGTTCCCCTTTTCATTGTTGGGACGTATAGCGAAACACATATATGATTTATCCCGCAAGTATTCCCATTATTATTATAGAACATCATCATGAATTGTCCATAATTTCTTCCGTGATTATTCCCATTGTTATTATGGAATGTACTCAGTAATCGTCCATGATTTCTTCCGTAATTATTCCAGTTATCATTGCGGGGCAGCATTGATCGTCCATTGTTTTTTTTTCGCAATTTTTCCTGTTATTATTGCGGGATATCATCGTTTTTTCGTTCATTATTCCTTCCGAAATTATTGCCGTTATCATTATCGTTATCTTCATAATAAATAGCCCATTATTTCTTCCGCAATAGCATTCTTCCGGACAGCATTTGTTGATCGTTCATTATTTTGCCCGCAATAATTCCCGTTATCGATACGAGACAGCGCCGTCAGTCATTATCTATTTCTTCTGCAGGTATTCTCCTACCATGCTGGAACCGAATACCAACCATCCATGATTTCGTCCACAAGTATTTATTTAACAACTGTTGGCAGCGTCACTTGTCTTCAGTCTTTTGATTCTTCTGCATCTAGAATTGTCATGTGACGGTTTTACCCCCACAATATGACCTTGTCACAAAACTATAGCATTTATTCGAAAGAAATGGATAGAGAGAGAATGCTTTAATTTGTGAATGGTCAACAGTGTATTTGGAAAAATTTAATTTCAATAGGAGCCATAACTCTGTCAACATTAAGTGGTTTGTAACCAAAGTTGACCTAGATCTGTATTTATGATGTTACACCTATGTACCAAAAATAATTTAAATATGTGAAGCCTTTCATGAGTTATTGTCCATGTTTGTCAAGCCATTGTTGATTTATCGTCAGAAAACCATGTTTTTAGGAATTTAAGTCAAATAAAGGGCCATAACTCTGTCAAAATATAGTGGTTTGAAACCAAAGTCGATCTTGACCCGTATTTTATGATGCTACACATATATAGCAAGAATAATTCGAATATGTCAAACCATTCTTGAGTTATCATCCGGAAATCATGTTTTTATGGAATTTTAAGTTGAAAAGGTGCCATAACGTTGTCAAAAATTTAGTGGTTTGTAACCAACATCGAACTTGCCCTGTATTCTATGATGTTACACATGTGTACCAAAAATTATTTGAATATGTCAGGCCTTTCTTGAGTTATCATCCGGAAACCAAAACCCAACAGACCGACAGACCGGCAGACCGACAGACCGACGGACCGACAGCCCGACAAACTCACTCATATATACCCCCTACCCCAAACTTCGTTTTTGGGGGTATAATTATTACCGTTAGATCATTAGAGGGTCGCACCATGAATAATTTATTCCGCGCTTTTTCCCCTTTCCATTGCAGGACAGCATCACTAATCATCCATGTTTTATTCCGCAATATAGTACTATGCTAGTGTGCAACACCACTTCTTGTCATCCACGATTTCATTCGCGACTATTACCCTTTCCAGTGTATTACAGCGCCATGACTAATGCATTAGTTCTTCCCCCATTCTCCCTCTTATTAGCAAAACTAATCATCCATTATTTCCCCCGCAATCGTTCCTCTTATCATAGCATGAAATTCCACAAAGATTTTCGTTCCTTTTTTGTGTACGCATCAGTGATCGGGTGTAGGTCAGCAAGTAGTTCGCACAGTTTTCCCTGCCGGACTGCGGGCTGCGCATAGTCTTTTGCGACCTGGTACCACATGCAGCATAGCAGCTTGTTCTGCCCCACCCCCACCTTTGCCTTTTCCGTCAGTTCACATCTGTCTAAAATGGCAATATGAAAAACAACAAGTTCTATGTACTTAAAGGCACAGAGTCCGCATTGAATTAACATTTTTTTCCATAAAATTCTATTTGTATTAAGAATTTAAGTATATTTACAAAAACATATTATAACATGACACGCGCAGAGTTTTCTATAGACAAAGAACAAAATTCACCGTTGTTAAACTACCAATAAACAACACGAAAAAATAGTTCTGAAACTGTAAAATATAGTTTGCATTGTAATTGCAGAAAATGTCAGGTCGTGTAAGAATCGAAATAATTGTCGCATTATAGTTGTTTATCGGCTAATAAACACCGTGGTTTAATTCAAACGCATCAGAACTCCAAATCGTTGTTTATTAGCCGATAAACAAATCTAAATCGAAAATTGTTTCTAAAGTATTCCATATTGTAAAAATATTTTAAACGTTGTTTACATTGTCTGAACGTATATATGTGTCGATAGTATGAATGAGCTTGACACGGAATTCATACCTCAATTTAGTGGAAAATGTCCGATAATGTTATTTTTTTTAGCGTCAGTGCCAATGACGGGTGACTTGTTTAACTGTACTTCTTATTAAATACAACACGTAGTGCACATGTTTTCGGACAGTTCATCACGGAAGTGGGTTTTGAGGTTTTAAATGTGTCGCATATTATACTGAATTTACCTTTTATATTGCACTACTTTTAAGGTTTGATATGCCATTAATATGTAAAAGATGTTTTGAAGGTATCTTCTACACAAGGTAAACTTGTTAGTAAATAAAAGCTTGCAAGCGCTTGCTCCACCAACCTGGCGCAAATACAGTGAGAGCTTTCAAAATGGCCAACTCCTCGCTGGACATGCCAAGGCGATCAATCCTCTGGGATATCTGAATCTGGCCCTCACAGAACCCTTCTGAGAACAGTGACGTCACGTCTTCGTTAGTGAACACTTCACCATCGTCTGAAATGACTACCTTTGACTCAGGCTCTATATGAAAACCACTAATCATGTCCCATTCAATCCTTGCAGCTAGAAGAAACAAAACTCATATCACGGAATCTATAGGCAGACCAAGTATCGTGCCTAATTCAATCCTTGCACCAAAAAGAAACAAAAACAAACAGATCTCGGATTCTATATAAAAAAAAATACCGCGTATCATGTCCCATTCAATCCTTGCAATTAGAAGAAACAATGAAAGCGCTGAAGGCATTGCAGACGTTCACTATTGCGTAACACTGGGCACATTATGGACAGTCTGGGATATTAGATAGGGATGATATACGTCACCTTTAATACAGTGGTTGTAAATGTTTAAACGAAAATATTCATTTACGTATTTACTATAACATTTGTTCAATATTATAAATATGACTTGACGATTGCTAAGTGATTTATATTATTCAAAACGGTTAGTTCAAATACAATATTGCCTCGTAAACATGTAAATCAAATTTTGAAATAAATATATCGTCATTGTGTAATTATGTTGTTTTTTTTCTCTCAATCCTTTGACGAAATTAAAATATTGTAAAACGTACGCCACTAATTAAAACGTATTCAGGTGTAACAAGAAATGTCTTTAAAACAGACAATCGGCGTTGAAATTAATATTGAGATGTCATTTAAAAATTACCTAAACAGACGGCCAAAATGATCGGTTACGTGACTTCTCAGACCCCAGATATTTTAGTCTCCACCAATATTAGGAGACTTATTGGACCCCAGATTTTTCGGACACTATAAGAAAACTTCTCGGACTAAAAAGTTAATTTGAGATAAATTTATTAATTTAAAAATTAAATAATATTATCATTAATATCTATGCTGTGAATAAACCAATCATACAGCTCCATGTTTCCACCAGTGATATATGAATAACCAAAATAATTTAGGTTAACGTAATTGTTATCTGTATTTGTCACAAGCCGATTTAACAAATTAACAATGTAAGAAAATAATTTCGGGAATGAATTAAAATTATTATGTATCAGACGAGTCTATATAGTTATTTATAGTACCGGTAATATACCATTCATGTAAGTTATATAATTTAATAACGATTTGAAGTCAAATAAGCATTTATGCTGTGTATCTCAATAAAAAGCAATAGTCAGGGAACATTCAGCGATTTTTGAAATGTTAAGACTTTATTTTTGATAACGCAACCATATAAATTCATTAGACTATGACGATTTTAAATTATATCAGTAGAAAATATGATATTTCAAGGGTTCCTGTGTATAATTAGTACTGCAAATTGTGAATTCATGCTACGCGAATAACAATTCGACGTATTCCGAATCTTCTTTCATAACATTTATCTATTGAAAATGTACCATCTTTTTACAGATTATATAATATCTACTGGAGAAGTTGATAGAAGAATGCAATTATAAATAATCGTTAATAAATCGTAACCACAATTTTAATTCAAATTAACAGTAAGTTTATAAATATAAATTTCCCATTTATTTAAATTTTTAGGTTTATGATTCTCTGAACGCTATTATTGATGCATGTACGAGTACGTTAACACAGCTATACACTGTTTCTAGCTACGCGCGCTATTGTTAGAATGACACTACTGTTTCTGGAATGTGAAGAACTCGCTAGAATCACTGGGCTACACGGAACGGCAACTCTGTGAATGAGATTTATGAATGGGAACATTGCATTATTGCTATTTATAGAGCGTAGCGCTTATATAAATGTAGGCTAAACAAAATAGTTATTTCATTACGTGAATGAATAAATCATTCTGATCATGACGTACAATTAGTAAAATTGTTCATAGTTATGTTCATTTCTAGAGTGTATGTCGAACATATGTTTATAACGTTAATTTAACCGCTTATGTAAACACTTATGTAAATTTTTAATCCCCAAAAGTATGCAACAGTTATTGGTATACATTAAACCATTGTTTGAAGTTTGCATTCCCTAAAATTAGAAAATTTGCCCAATTCTTTTCGCATTCAATTTTCCCGCTGCATAATTATCGCAAGAAATCTAGGTCAAAAGTGATCTTAGACAGCTACAAAAACTAGATAAAGTCACTTTCAGCAGCTTAAAACTGTGTACGAGTAAAATATATTTAAAGCCTTTCAAAAAAAAAATGCAATTCAAAATGAAAAAAAAATCGGGCAAGAAACCTATTGAGACCAATTGTTTGTCCAATTTTCAATTGCATGCTCTTTCTGTGGGCTACAAAAATATATTAATTTAATGGCATTCCTACTAGACACTCCGACATTAAATATTCATTACTAACACACCTGGATATACATGTATATAGTGAAAATCGACCATAATGAGTTTCATACCCGGACACTCTCTGTGGAACACAGATGATTACGCCGTCGAAGATCAAAAGCTGTGGAGTTGAACATAATAGCAATTACAATGCTACAATTCACGGGGACGACAGTCGGTCAAGCTGTGGAGATGAACATAATAGCAATTACAATGCTACAATTCACGGGGACGACAGTCGGTCACAACGTACAATGTTGCCTGTTGAGCTCGCAAGCACAACATATAAAATTGTACATTTCTGGTATTTTTCTGATAAATAAGCAAAACAAATATTAGCAAATTTGATTGAGCTTATATTTCCTATTATTTTATCAGTGTGTAAAAATATTATTGTACGCTGTAACCGGCTGTCGTCCCCGTGAATTAATTCTAGCGAGTACAACTCCAGCAGGAGAATCATTCTAAAAATAGCGCGCGGTAAAGCTGTGTCAATACACACGCATCAGTTAGCGTCAGAAGAATCCTAAACCCGAGAATTGCAAGAAATGGGGAATTCATAAACTAACTGCTCATTCATTCCCGATATTATTTTCTGACAATGTTAATTTGTTAAATTTGTACGGTGCCATAGAGGGGACTTGTGTGTGTTTTTGTTAACTCGTGGCAACGACATAATAACACGTGGCCACGAGATAATAACTCGTGGGCACGACATAATAACTCGTGGCCACGAGTTAAAAAGTCGTGGCCACGAGTTAATAAGTCGTGGCCACGACATAATAACTCGTGGCCACGAGATAAGAACTCGTGGCCATGACTTAAATAACTCGTGGCCACGACTTATTAACTCGTGGCCACGACTTAAGTATCCAATCAGAACTGCCTACTATATTAATTGAAATTCGCGACTCAAACAGAATGGAAACTCGAAATAATATCATTTTAAGATGTTTCCATGATGGTTTTACACATGAAGAAATAACTATTACATTAAGAGAAGACCATGGTATATTGCTGAGTCGTCGGCAATTGCATCGCATACTGAGAGCTTTTAACCTGAGATGAAGTGTTTATAGCGATATTCGAAATACAATTGACTTTATGGTGAGAGAGATTGATAATTCTGGACGGCAGCATGGTTACCGAATTATGCGACAACGGTGAATGGCAAAGGCTTCAGCGTTCGAATATGGCCACTATTCTATG
This sequence comes from Congeria kusceri, assembly GCA_027627225.1. NCBI lineage: Eukaryota > Metazoa > Mollusca > Bivalvia > Myida > Dreissenidae > Congeria > Congeria kusceri. The sequence goes on along the minus strand of CM051037.1, from coordinate 13,449,520 downwards.
CGTATGTGATCCGAAAGATATATGTTTGGAATACAGATTTTAATTTAATAAATAGAACACAAGTACACAACTGACATAAATAGTTTCTTCTTTGCAGCTGAAAAACACCTACACATTCCACAGAATATTTTTTTCAAAAACAAAGGCATGCGTTTTTATTATGTCTTGCTTATTTAGACATCATCAGATTAAGTGTTATATCTGTATAGAAACTGCATTAGATATAGTTATATACAAAAAACGCAAATGTAAACAAAGAAAATTGGAATAGCATTATATCTGCAGATTTCCGCTGTGAAACAAACGTTTGTGATCGTGGGTTTATTAGCAAATACAGGCTATATATAATATCTTACTTTGTAAGTATAAAATAAAAACATGCGAGCGTTCGTGTGAGTACGCTAGCAAGTAAGTTGATTAGCTAGTTAATTATATATCCGTTGTTATGTGTTTTATTTTTAGGTGTTGAACAAAGGACTGCTAGACGATTCAACTGACGATTTTTTTTCTCACCCAATCCAAATTTTATGTGGCATATGGATGGCTACGACAAGCTAAAACCATATGGCTTTGCATACATGGCTGTATCTGTGGATTTTCCAGGAAAATGGTGTGGCTTAATGTATATCACACAAAAAACAACCCCCGAGTAATTGCTGGCTACTTTCTGGAGCCGTAAAAAGGCATGGTGGTACTGCCCGTGTCATCAGAGCCGATTTTGCAACGGAAAATTGTTTGGTTAGAGATTTTCAAAACTTGTTTAGAAGAGATGATGAAGCAAATAATGCTTATATTGACGGACCAAGCACTCAGAATCAAAGAATCGAATCCTGTTGGGGGTATCTGAGAAGGCAGCATTTACAGTTCTGGCTTGATACCTTTTGGAATGTGCGAGAGGCTAGCGAATTCACAGGAAGTGAACTTGATAAGAACCTGTTGCAGTTTTGTTTAATGGCATTTGTACAGGTAGTCCTTACTTATGCTGCTATAAAACTATTAACAACAACACTGTGTTGCAATGACGAGATCCCTTTATTTGCTTTACATACGGACACTACTTGCCATGTGTAGTAAAACTGTGATGTACCAACACATATAGTTTAAAATCATATGTATGCTTCGATCAAATCTGTCACAATATTCACTGTTTAATCACTTACTATGTTTTGCAATCAACGTTTTCTTGTGTCATAAAAGACCACAAAGCTGTAACTATATAATATTACTTTAGACAGATTTAATCGAGTATTCATCACAGAACACGCAGCCGCCCAGCCTAAAAAAAATAATTGGGGGGTCCTTAAAAACCTATGTCCGTGGCAAATGCACGTAATCGTTTTCTCAGAATACCGGCTCTTACGGACCATGGCTAAGCATACGAAAAACATATATAATACACTATTTCTATACATGTTCATTTTCGATCGTTGAATTCTACCAAAATTTTTTTTATTGTAAACCTTCCTATCATCTATCGTATACCAATGCTTTTTATTGGTTAGATCAATCAATAACAATCATTTTGATTGGCTTGACCATTTAAAAACAAAAAACCTGTCAAACAGGCTTTATTATCCGTGTAGTTAGGAAAAACGTTCTCCGCTATACGGTGTACCCTCGGAGAACTGTTAATTACTTTTTCTGCCAATGTATGTATATATGAACAACCATAAAATGTAATGGTTCTTTTAGGTAAAATGCACAAGACCAGTAGTAACATTGGAGCAGCGAAAAACATGAGTTGCCTACAATACTCGGTCAACTACAACTACAAAAAACTAGCAGACATCTGTGAAGTCAAGGTGTGCTTTTTTCTTTGAAATTGCAAATAAATAATTTAAAGACACTAACAAGGTGATGCAAGTTAAACGTAATGTCTAAAGTTTAATGATTAGATTACAAACACATAAAATAATTAATAATGGGCTTAAAACTTGTACATATTTTCTTATAATAAATGGTATTTGAACAGTTTGAAGTTAAGTTTGGTGTTTACATTTTCAACACTACGAAACTAGCCGAAGTTTTCTCGTGTTTTTTGCAGAATATCACGTGCAGATTGCCGAATGTTAACGGTGAAGGTAGTCGATTTAGTGTTGTGCCGATTAATCATTTCGTCGATTAATCAACGACTAATAGGTAATGATTAATGAGTCGAGTATGATTTTGGATTCGTCGATTAATTGAAGATATATGGAGTTTTCTTTCTTGAAAAAAAATCAAATTTCTTTCTTTTAACTTGAACAAATGATCCGATTATTTTATAGGTTTCAGTGACCAAATATATAATTTAATAACAAAATGCACATTATTAAATACAGTGTTCAATAGAATAAAATGTATACATTTATATATGTTAAAGTCCAAGTCCACAAGTTTATTGCATAAACATTATACAATGTTATAGCAAATAAAGTATAAACAAATATATTATATATTTTAATATGATTTGTAGAACTAATATTTGTCTCTAGTAAAGCTGTTATATATGCCATGTGTGTTGTATTTATTATATAAATTTTGCATTTAAGTACCCAACACAATAGTCCAGCGCGTTTGTAGGATAATGCAGTTCACAAACTTTATTTACACAAAACATGTTTATGCTATTCCTTCATCATTGCTATATACATCAGACAAATATTCATTACCAAACTAAATAAAAACAATGTAAGTCATTGAGAATTTGTAGTCTAAGGTCTATTTCCTTTACTTTCAAGAATCCTGATTAATCGGTTTCGTTTTATTTTATTTTAGGAGGAACTAGATTTAACAATGACAATGTGGAATCGTCATACGATTAGAAGGTCACGCAACGCAAACACGCACCCTCTGGGCAGCCCAACAGACTGTATCATTTTCCGGGACTATGGAATACACGGAATTATTTGTGCCAAGTGTCTAATGAGGACATCGATGCTTGTTGTGACGAAGTACAGTTTCGTTCACCGGTATGTTGTGACCGGATATATATGAACTGTTTATGGGCATTATGGAACAAGATGACTTTGTCCCACCCACACTGGGTGAAGCTATTACACTTTATAGACATTTGAGAGCAAGAGTCATCAGTATCTTCACTTTTACTATATAAAGTATGTGCACATTTCCTTAATTGTGGAACGCAGAGGATCATTGGATGGCGGTGGCGGTAAACGATGGGGTGGCCTGTCACCAAGAAACCACATTGCGGTCCAGCCCATCTCGAAGATAAACTGTTTTAAATACTTCACTTTTATTGGCCCTTTATTAATATGTAAACTATGTTTAAAATAATCCTTGCTTGTATTAGGAGTTGTTTGCAATAATTTTGATTCAAATGTTTGTTTATCATGATTTCAATACTTTTGTATTGTGCGGATGTTATGTTAACATTATAAAGTTATGCTTTTCTTTAGTCTAAATATAAATCATATCATACTTGGTTCATGTCTATTCTTTGCAGTTATTATACTATATCCATACAACCTCTGACTGGTCGTGTATCAACACACCCCGCTATTTATATGTACTGGTTTAAATACTGCCCAAACGTTAATACACGGACAAAAATATCAAAACTGATGCTTACTCGCCGTCTGTATGCTCAACAAACACAACTACAAACTCTTTAAATACATAATAACTATACCTGAAAATAAAAAGTTCGAATGCGTAAATGTGACAAAAGTAAGGATTCTGATTCTTTCATTCTTTACCAGACAGAACTCTCGTATTTCAAATCAACAAACGATTGAATACCAGGACTAAATCTTTATCCGTTCTTTTCTTCGTATGTTTTCAAACCACCACATTTAGTATTTGAATAATTAACAAAAATTTAATAATTCTGTGTGTATGCCAGTATTTCTATCTTAAACGAAAGCTTAGTTGCAAAACAATACAAAAAACATACTACATTGTTACAGAATGGATTCACCTGAAACGGTAAATAATGTAGATAGTTATCCACATAAGGAAAGTTAAATGTTGACTTGTTTTTCATTTAAAGCTTAATTGTTGCTTTTAATGAAAGACAACTCAACATTTAACTTTCCTTATGTGGATATAATTATACTGTATATTTTGTTATAAAGAGTTAATCGATGCAGTCGCTACGAACAGTGCACTTTATCCCAGAATTATGAAAAAGCAAACATGATTTGCACACACTGTTTGTGCCCAATACGCTTGCAAATGTTTAAATAAAATTTAAGAACACAGTAATTGCATGAATGTCTGACGAAACATCAATTTGACAGCTTACAACAGGCAAATGTCTTAGCTATAATACTATGATTCCCTAAGAAGTTGGTGGAACATTTCTTGCTAGCAAGACATTTCGCGATTTTAGTCATTAGTCTTTCGATTTACAATTTTAATAACGTTTTAAACTGATTTATAATATTTTTTTGTGTAATTAGTATCATTCATCACAATCAATAAATAATTAAATATTGATACAATAACAATATGAACACAGAACTATGAAGGTGATAAAAATATCCGTTTACGTCATTGTTTTGACGAAAATACAACGACATGGTCAACACAATATCATGTAATAAATGCATTGCATGAATTATATGCATACATTAGTTTGTTAAAAAAGTGACTGAACTAACCTTTTATCCCCACAAACTGGGGTAATTACATAATCAAAAAACTATGCGTCATTCCGGAAGGAACTAACAATATCCTTTAGACGTGTAGCTTAACAATGTACGCACAAGCAATAGACACATTGTTACTGGCAGTTATTAATTAACTACAACGGTTAACGTTGAACGGTATTTATAACATACACTATCATTTTACTAGAACTAGCAGACGCCATGCACAACTTCTGTTGAATAATGACCAAATATAAACGTTTCATTAATGATAGTATTAACATATAAGTGTTGACAAGCTGTCGTACATATGTACATCGAGAAATGAAATAAAAAGTGAACAGTGTCCCAATTGAAACGGTATAAAAATAGAATATGCTATAATAGTATTTAACCACAATTTACTCGTACTTCAAAATTTTTAAACAATTTATAAAACAATTGTCAGTAGTTGCGGTGATCAAACTACCTGTTAGAAAGAGCAGATATTACACCAATATAAAAACCGCCGCTCCACTGAATGGCCTTAAGGACATCTGTCCTAACGAGTTCTGGGTCAGAAATTCCTCTGGTGAGTTGTAACACCATCCCACATGTGTGTGCGACCGGTAGTTGCTCTTGGACTGACGTGCAAAGTCAACCCCAAGGGACTTCTCAAATCCCATTGGTGACAGACTCGAGACGCCAGTCCAAAACATCAGGACGTTTTCCGATGTAACTTCACTTCCCTGTCCTAAAATCAACTCGATTTTAGATCAATCTATATGCTCACATGTTAGTTAAATACGTTGGTATTATTATATTATACACTGTACTATTGCCGATAATACATGCATATTGCTATATTACTAGCGTACTTTCTTTCTATAGAATATAATACTGTCTTCACACGCACTTACTCGCACAACACTAATATATATATTTTTACATTTACCATAACTTGTACATGATACATGTGGTATTATATCAAATTTCAATTCATATCTTTCACAGAGATGCAGTCATTTGTGCATGTACCATTTGACCATTTAATACTTTGCCGTACCATGCGCGTCAACATACAGTAAAATACAATTAAATCGATTCATGTTGATTATTGTTAATTTTAAGAGTAATAGACATATACGTTATCCAGGCTGTTATCGTAACAATGCGAGAGTCTGAAAATAATTACCAGTGCAGTCGAGCAAAAAAGCCTCCAGGAAGTACAAGGTATCGCCTTCCAGGCGTCTGTTGTTGGAACCTTCCGGACTGAAGTTGATAACGTACAGTTTCCTGAATTGTTTGAGCGTCATTTTGCTTTTGGTGTCTACGAAGAGACATACAAATGCCTATGGAGCAAGAACAATTTTAGAATGCAGCTCTCCAACTGCATTCAATCCCTCGACGAACTGACTGATTGCAGCGTGGTGCCTGCAATACAATGGCATGCTGTTTATATATAATGTTTAGTCACATTGTATAATTTGCACAAGGAACAATTGTTCTTTTAGGGCACGCAATAAAATGTATGTCTTCACATTAAAAATCGCTTTACTTTGTATTGGTAGAGACAGTTAACGACAGTTTAGTTGCGATTACGCGAATCGCTCTTAAACGAACTGAAGGTGTACTTCGAACAGGTGAGGCGGTCCCGTCGTTTTGCCTTCTTTATTCAAAAATGCAGACCTTACACTTAACACAAATGTCCTTGTAATAAACGAACGAATTACATTTTTTAATGATGAAAACGTTCTCTATTTATACCTGTAATACAGAACATTTTTCAACAGGAATGTTACCACACGGTTTTTGCCCTCGAACTTCAGGCCTCCTGGTACAAGCCCCTGGGCCCATATCAACAAAGCTGCTAAGAAAAATCTTAACTTATGTTCGACCTAAGTCAAAATATCAAATACCATTTTCTATGCAAAATTCATTCTTTTATATTATAAATATGGTACCATTAGAAGTATCTGTTGATTATTTACCAGAATAAAACAGCTTGATATAAAATACTCTTTAGATGAAACAGCCACAGACTTAAGGAATTTTATGATTTTAAGAAATAAACTGAAGTTTTCACTAAGCAGCTTTGTGGATACCTGCCCTGGTCAATTACCCAGTCAGCGTGTCGGCTGACAGTGTAATTGAAATTATCTTCTGTGTAGCATTGTAAGATCTGCAAAATACAAGCAATTAATTTGTTTTATAATACTGTGATGACTACAAATGTATATATAGTAAGTAATTTAACTTATTTACACCTCGTTGTCTAACATCAAAATGACAAATATCAAAAACAATAAATAAAATTTACTTTTTGAACTCCAATTAACATACAGGTTCTTCAGAAGTAATCTACACTTTGAAGTAATTGTGAAGATTTGTGATACAATATATATGTTTTCTTTTATATGAATGAATATTGAATATACAGTAACCTGAAATGTAGAAATCACCTACCTTATGTGTTGTTTAATTTGACAACAGCACGCTTTTCTTGGCGCCACAAACACTATTCTGATTGAATAATTATCTCTTGGCCACGAGCTTCATCCCGTGGCCACGAGTTATTATGTCGTGGCCACGAGTTATTATCTCGTGGCCACGACTTATTATGTCGTAGCCACGAGTTATTATGTCGTGGCCACCAGTTATTATCTCGTGGCCACGAGTTTCATCCCGTGGCCACGAGTTATTATGTCATGGCCACGAGTTATTATCTCGTGGCCACGACATATTATCCCGTGTCCACGAGATACTATGTCGTGGCCACGAGTTATTATCCCGTGGCCACGAGTTATTATGTTGTGGCCACGAGTTATTATCTCGTGGCAACGAGTTATTACCTCGTGGCCACGAGTTATTAAGTCGTGGCCACGAGTTAATAAAAAATACTCACATGTCACCTCTATGCCACCGTAGGTTTAACTATAAAAACTTAAAATGAAATGAGTTAAACTAAGGCTAAAAAGGTTAATGAATTGTTTATCATGCAGCGCTTCAACGTTGTTTTAAGGCCCGCAACGATTTTTATTTTATGCAAACACAATTTTGATTAATAGTTTTTGACGATCGCGTCCGGGTTTTAAAGCAGCAGTCCAGAAACATGTTAATAAAAATAAAACTTTGCAGAACTTGACTCTAATGGGCATGTTACCGAACAATATACAAGAACTACGCAATGAAATCTGTGAATTATTAACATTTTGGTAACTTGCTATCGTCTATTTTCTGTATGCGATAACTGGTGATGACTCTGAAGTAAGCATGCATGTATATTATAGTATATTCCGTTTGTACCAAGTGCTTTTGAACAAAACAGTATAAAATGCCTTTCCGAAATAAGAAACAGATTTCGGACGAATAAACACCATAAATGTTCGTAAGAACTATTACTAAAATTACGATGCATTGAATTAGATTCCATTGACAGCGTCTTAAAATTAAACGAATCTGCATTTTAATATAGCGGAAGAAGAGTAACCTGGTAGAGATTTCGGTATTTCCAGTAATTTTCTTCCTGTAATTATATAAATAGGATATACACGAATTGTGAAATACTGTGTTAATCTCAACTTTGAAAATAAAATATCATATTCGATTGGGAACCTTTATAAATATCGTATATTTGTTAATTTAAACTTTCGTGGATGCTTTTGCATGTGTAATAGCATTCCATAATTTTGAAGAAAATCTGTGTCAATATAAGTCCTATGGAAACAAACAAAAATGCGAGCTGCATTGACACGTGTTGATTTTTCTTTTCTTTGTTCGTGATTTATTGCAAAAATAATTCCTATTTTTGACCGTTATAAAATATGAATGACGAAAAGTTAAATTATATAAAGAGAAGTACTTTAATGCTGATAGTATATCAATTTGAAGGCACTTATGCCAATTATGAACATTTAAATTGATTGCCTTTTTACATCATCTTGCAAAACTGACCGTTTTAAACATGAGCAATTAATAAATCTATATAAAAAGAGATGCTTATGTTGTTATTGAAACATAAAATTGTATTTAATCTGTACTAATTTACTTGTTTTAATAAGTCATTACATAGTGCCAATAGAATAGTAGGAGAACAAAAATTAAACTAGACATGTGTCCGTAGGACACGGATGCCCCCTATTCCGCTGGTTGTTACGAAACTCTGCTGATGTCGGAAAAAATGTGCCAAAATACCCAGGTGCACAAGTTCACATGCTGATGAATATGTTTATAAAGTTTCAACAGTCTAGCAGTTATACTTCTTGAGTTACACGCGACACAAATCCAAAAATGTCATTTATTGCTAAAAACAGGGTCATAACTCCATTGATGGCGGAAAAAAACTGCACCAAAATACCCAGGTGCACAAGTTCACACGCTGATTAATATGTTTATAAAGTTTCATCACTCTAGCAACAATAGTTTTTGAGTTACACGCGACACAAGTCCAAAAATGCCATTTGTTACTAAAAAAAGGGCCATAACTCCTCTGATGTCCGGAAAAACTGCACCAAAATACCCAGGTGCACAAGTTCACATGTTGATTAATATGTATATAAAGTTTCATCGCTGTAGCAGTAATACTTTTAGAGTTCACTGATGTCTGAAAAAACTTCACTAAAATACCCAGGTGCACAAGTTCACAAGCTGATTAATATGTTTATAAAGTTTCATCACTCTAGCAATAATACTTTTTGAGTTACACGCGACACAAGTCCAAAAATGTCATTTTTGGCTAAAAAAATTGCCATAACTCCGCTGATGTAGGAAAACAACTGCACCAAAATACCCAGGTGCACAAGTTCACACGCTGATTAATATGTTTGTAAAGTTTCATCACTCTAGCAGCAATACTTTTTGAGTTTTGCGCGACACAAGTCCAAAAATATCATTTTTTGCTAAAAAGGGCCATAACTCCGCTGATGTCGGAAAAAAATGCACCAAAATACCCAGGTGCACAAGCCCCGATGCCGATCAATATGCTTATAAAGTTTCATCACTCTAGCAGTTACACTTTTTGAGTTATGCGCGACACAAACATCCGACGGACGGACGGACGGACGGACGTCCTTAGGAGATGATACTTAAGTGGCTCCCTTACGAAAAAAAAATAGTTAAGTGTCTTAAAATAGCCACCTAAAAGCATTTTATGCAACATAAAAGACCAACCCTAACCCTAATAAACTATTTTCAACTAAATTGTCCGTAAACATAAACCGCTTAACTACTCTCCCATTAGTGCGGACAGACGGAAGGACGGACGGACAAGGACAAATCTATATGCCCCCCACCACCCCTGTAAAGTCGGGGCATAAAAACATACTTCAGTAAAAATAAAATTCGCCCTCCCTCCTGATTTTTTTAAAAAAGTGCCTGAGAAACGATTCATTATTTTTTTTAGCCTAATGGACTTCCACTGAAATTGACTATATACACCATCACAAGGCAAGAGTCTGCCAAAATAATATTTGTTACAGATATTATTCCATGCAATACAGAAAGACCTAAATTCCTAAAATAACTGAAATTTTCCACATAACGCATATAAAGTATATTTTTATGAACACCCTAAAAATGATAATTTTATTGCTAAATTGAAGAAACTTTGATTAAACTATATTTAATTTGCTACAAGTGAAGGCCAATACTGTAACATGACATGAAAATTACTAAATGTCCAATGTTCACACAATAAATAGACACATTTTGGCACTTATGATGACAAAGCAAATACCTAACAAATATTCTGCTTTTGTATTGAAACGTTCGTCAAGTAAAGCTAGCGGCCTTCGTAAGATCACAGCTGATAACACTGACATCAAAGCACAAAGGTAGCATTCGAGGTGTTGTCAATTTTGTATGTAGGTGGTAATTATGATTATACTCAATTAGATTCCCTCTGTGATAATTATTATTGGACCATATCTCATTCATCCCAAAACCTACCAGCCCGAGGACGCTAAACAACGAATGAAAATGGTATGGCCCTATATATAATCTACATATTTATAAATAGCAATTACAATCCTACAATTCACGGGCACGACTGTCGGTCAACACGTACAATGTTGCCTGTTGAGCTTGCGTCACTTCTGCTTGTCAATAGTGTTAGGGTTGTTGTGACAAGCACAAAATATAAAGTGGTAAATTTCTGGTATTTTTCTGACAAATAAGCAAAAAATATTAACAAACTTGATGGAGCTTATATTTCCTATTATTTTATCATTGTGTAAAAATATTATTGTACGTTGTGACCGACTGTCGTGCCAGTGAATTAATTCTAGCGAGTACAACACACTCCAGCAGGAGAGTAAATCATTCTGAAAATAGCGCGCGGTAAAGCTGTATTAATACACACGTATTAATTGGCGTCCGGAGAATAATAATAATAATAATAATAATCTCTTTATTTTCCGAAGATATCTCATTAAGTTTACACATTAATACAGAGTAATGATAACAGTGAAAACTTGTAATCTTATTTACAATGAGGCATTCAAACAACATTTGCATATATATTTAAACAACTTGTATTAATGGTACACAATTTAATCAATAAATGTGACGAACATAGCAATTTTTTTTGAACAGAAACAGTACAAACATATCTTTAATTTACGTTTATGTATACGAGTTTATTAATTACGCAAATAGCAAAATAGGAATCTAATTTTAACATAAATGGGGAATTTATATATATAAACTTACTTTGCATGTTAATTTATATTTGAATTGTGGTTGCATTTTATTAAGAATCATTTATAATTGCACCTTCCTATCAACTTCTCCAGTAGATGTTTATTCAAAGTTATAAAAATGTTCAACATCTTTATATAAGTAAAATGAGGTGAAAGAAGTCTCGTAAATACGTCAAAATGTTATTCATGTTACTTTAACTTCATTTGCTTAGCATGAATACACTATGTGCAATACTAATGATATATATAGTATATTATTTAACATAACTATGTACACGTTATAATAATTTTCAGTCCTTCCCGCTTACATATTCTGACAATGTTAATTTGTTACATTTGCCTGAATAATTCATGTATCAATTATGTTTATGTAAATTACTAGTATTTAGGTTATTCATGTATCACTGGTGAAAACATGGGACGGTATATGATCGGTTTATTCACGGTACAGATATTAATAATTATTGAGTTTATCTCAAATTAATTTTGGGGCTGATACGTTTTCTTATGGTGTCCGAAAAATCTAGTGTCAGAGAAGTCTCCTTAGTAGGGACCGAAAACTCTGGGTTCCGAGAAATCTCCTTAGTAGGGATAGAACAATCTGGTGTCCGTGAAGTCACGTAACCAATCATTTTTGTCCTCTTGAATTATATATATTTAGGGCAAAAAATGACATCTCAATATTAATTTAAACGCCGATTGTCTTTTTTAAAGACATTTCTTGTTTCTGTTCGGCTCGCCTCGCCTTCATTAATTTGGACGTCGCATAACGTACTATTTTATTTTATTCCGCGAGTACAGTCATATTTGATTCTTACTTCGCGTAGTCGACTGGCCTAAAGCTGTTAGGACCATAGTTCTTTGACTGCTCAATTTTGGAATTGCGGTATCTCTAGTTGTTCTGCGAACAACTAAAAACAGATCTCGAATTCTATAGGAAGACCGCTTATCATTTCACTTTAAATCCTTTTAATTTGAAAAAAAACAACAACAACACAACACACGTTCTGCTCTCTTTGTGACTATACGTTTCATATTTTCATGATGTTAACAAATGTGCCAACGAGTATTGTGGCACTCAATTAACTAAGATTTGCAAGGTCCAATTCTACAAATGCAAATAAATAATGCATATAAAATCAAAACGATTTACGTTTAATTAACATGTAATTTTACATTATAACGGTAAGCTTTATGACTTAAAACTTTAATATCCATAAATTATGCGGCATCAGTGGAAATATATATGTTTATTAATTTAGGTTTATTTACAAAATTACTTTTGTTCCAGTCTTTTTTGCGTTTACAAAAAATAGGGTAGGCGAATCCGAGAAACTAAAAATCAACAAATTATGGTCTTATTTATTCGATAGTTTTGTGTTTTCTTCGTATGTTTTTCTTTCTGTTTTCAAGTTATTTTGACACTTTCATCTACTTACTTTTAAAATAAATTATATGAACCATCACACTAAAATGATGATTAATTGTTATGCGGAAGTGTTCGACTTACTAAATTTTGTATGCGACTGAATGCATGTAAAGTATAGTTCTCACTTTTAAAGTAAATTCGTACTAACAGTGTACTAAACTGTGCCCATAAACCGAGTCGACTCTCAGGCCATCCTTGCCCATAAACCGAGTCGACTCTCAGGCCATCCTTGCCCATAAACCGAGTCGACTCTCAGGCCATCCTTGCCCATAAACCGAGTCGACTCTCAGGCCATCCTTGCCCATAAACCGAGTCGACTCTCAGGCCATCCTTGCCCATAAACCGAGTCGACTCTAAGGCCATCCTTGCCCATAAACCGAGTCGACTCTCAGGCGCCATCCTTGCCCATAAACCGAGTCGACTCTCAGGCCATCCTTGCCCATAAACCGAGTCGACTCTCAGGCCATCCTTGCCCATAAACCGAGTCGACTCTAAGGCCATCCTTGCCCATAAACCGAGTCGACTCTCAGGCCATCCTTGCCCATAAACCGAGTCGACTCTCAGGCCATCCTTGCCCATAAACCGAGTCGACTCTCAGGCCATCCTTGCCCATAAACCGAGTCGACTCTAAGGCCATCCTTGCCCATAAACCGAGTCGACTCTCAGGCGCCATCCTTGCCCATAAACCGAGTCGACTCTCAGGCCATCCTTGCCCATAAACCGAGTCGACTCTCAGGCCATCCTTGCCCATAAACCGAGTCGACTCTCAGGCCATCCTTGCCCATAAACCGAGTCGACTCTCAGGCCATCCTTGCCCATAAACCGAGTCGACTCTAAGGCCATCCTTGCCCATAAACCGAGTCGACTCTAAGGCCATCCTTGCCCATAAACCGAGTCGACTCTCAAGCCATCCTTGCCCATAAACCGAGTCGACTCTCAGGCCATCCTTGCCCATAAACCGAGTCGACTCTCAGGCCATCCTTGCCCATAAACCGAGTCGACTCTCAGGCCATCCTTGCCCATAAACCGAGTCGACTCTCAGGCCATCCTTGCCCATAAACCGAGTCGACTCTCAGGCCATCCTTGCCCATAAACTGAGTCGACTCTCAGGCCATCCTTGCCCATAAACCGAGTCGACTCTCAGGCCATCCTTGCCCATAAACTGAGTCGACTCTCAGGCCATCCTTGCCCATAAACCGAGTCGACTCTCAGGCCATCCTTGCCCATAAACTGAGTCGACTCTCAGGCCATCCATATTTGCGGTAACACGACCCAGGATTTTCAGGGTGGGTTGGTAGGGTGTTTTTTTGTGGGAACAAATGAAGAGGACTCTAAGAAACGGACCAAATTACATTAACACAAAATACAAGAGCAAATGATATTGCTCAGCGTATGCCAGTGGTATCAGGGCATCAGGTTACTAACACTGTTCAAAATTCAGCTTTATTTCTTAAAATATTTAGTAAAATTCAATTCAATTTATCTCAGAGAAACTTAAATACCAGGAAGAAAACACCGGAAAAAAAAGAAAACACCGAAATGTTGAGGACGAAAAAAATTGCTTTAAAAAGTGAGTCGGGCCCAATTTCGTGAGTTCGTCGCGTTACCGCAAACAATTTTTAAGGATGGCCTTATGTTGTGCAGGACACTTGTTTGTATTGGTAATAAAACGAAATATAATTCATAATATTACTTTCTTACGTAATACCATTAGCTATGCGTTTTTTACAAATTAATTGTTTGCATAGTTAATGGTTCATATTTATTTCTTTGTTCAAATATAAATGAGGCGTGTCGTTGAAAAACCGAGCTTAATGCATGTGCGTAAAATGTCGCCCGCACATGTTAATCCAGGACGGCAATTTCCGCTTTTATGAAAGATGTCTCTTCTAAACATAAATCCACTGTAGGTGGAAAGTGTAGTCCCGGATCCCTGTGCGGACGACACTTTACGCACATGCATTAAGCCCGGGTTTCCCACGCCACGCCACAAATGTTTGTAGAATTAAGACAGACAGGAGGTAAAAATGCAGTTATGTTCTAGCTTTGAAAATGTCTTCTGGTGCAATTGTGTGAAAGGTCTAATATCTTCCTCCGCAAAGGGGTAAATGTACAACAGAATAAGATCTGGTATACATTTCTTCAATATTTTTAAATAAATTAAAAAAATCCACCTCAGATAAAATGTTACTTAGGCCTACTATTACAATGACAGATCTTTTATTCTAACATGATACTTGCTAATTTTTTCTATAGACAAAGAACAAAATTATCGTTGTTAAACTACCCAATAAACAACGCAAATAGAAGTCCCAATTCCGAGCGGCGCATTGTATAATGTAGTTCTCATTTCAATTGCAAAAATATTTGTCAAATCATGTTAGAATCAAAATAATTATCGCATTATTGTAGTTTATCGGCCAATAAACAATTCGGGCTAAAACACTTCATGGTTCAATTCCTACGCATCAGAACTCCAAATCGCTGTTTATTGGCCGATAAACAACGATAAATGGAAAATTATTTATTAAATAATAAAAATAACCCTTAGAAAACAAAGCAATAAAACAAACTTTGTACAGTATATATACCTCGAATAAGGCTAGCTTGGTCGTTCATATGTAAGTCCTTAAATCCTGGGATTCGCTTTGAACATTTTACCACCTCCATGACTTTTCTTTCGATGTACTTCAATTGACTGGTCAGGACAAAATACTTCCTATTCGTCGGCGTGTTCGTGCATGAGAGACGCTCAGTTGACGGAATTTGCGTCGATGAAGACTTCTGAAATTAACGTAAAACAACATAGTTAAGACACGCATTAAAATAGTTCCTTTCTGAAGATACTCATTTGTCCGCTTTTTGGGACCATATCCACAAAGCTCCTAAGGAAAATCTTAACTTAAGTCGTATTTAAGTGAAAAAATTCAAATCAAATTTTCCTTGTGAAAATCAATATTATTATATTTGAAATATGGTAAAAATGAGAAGCATTTGTGGATTCTTTAACAGGTAAAAACCACCTTAGACAAAATAAAGTTTAAATGAGTCAGACACATAATTAAGAAATTTTATGATTTTAAGAAATTTCCTTAAGTTTTCACTAAGGAGCTATGCGGATATGGGTCCTAGTTCTTATAACTTCGCATGAGAGGTTATGCTCAGCTGACCCGTTCGGGAGCTAGTCTAATTATTGTCTTCACAATGGCGAAGTGTAACTTAACTGAAACGGTTATGCTCAACAGACTCGTTCGGGAATCAGTCTAATTGTCGCCTTCAAAATGTCGAGGTGTAACTTAACTGAAACGGTTATGCTCAACAGACTCGTTCGGGAGTCAGTCTAATTGTTGCCTTCAAAATATCGAGGTGTAACTTAACTGAAACGGTTATGCTCAACTGACTCGTTCGGGAGTCATTTTAATAGTTGCCTTCAAAATGTCGAGGTGTAACTTAACTGAAACGGCTATGCTCAGCTGACTCGTTCGGGAGTCAGTCTAATTGTTGTCTTCAAAATGTCGAGGTGTAACTTAACTGAAACGGTTATGCTCAACTGACTCGTCTGGGAGTCAGTCTAATTGTTGCCTTCAAAATGTCGATGTGTAACTTAACTGAAACGGTTATGCTCAACTGACTCGTTCGGGAGCCAGTCTAATTGTTGCCTTCAAAATGTCGATGTGTAACTTAACTGAAACGGTTATGCTCAACTGACTCGTTCGGGAGTCAGTCTAATTGTTTCATTCACAATGTCGAAGTGTAACTTAACTGAAACGATTATGCTCAGCTGACTCGTTTGGGAGCCAGTCTAATTGTTGTCTTCACAATGTCCAGGCGTAACTTCACTAAAAGCGGAAACGGTTATTCTCAGCTGACTCGTTCGGGAGCCAGTCTAATTGTTGCCTTCACAATGTCGATGTGTAACTGAAACATGTATACCACTAACATTGTACAATTTACATACTATTAAGGCGGGACTGTCTGTTTTTTTATGATTTATTTCAGGTCTCTTTAGTTACCAACTAGCCAAAAAAAGAGCGTTATATAAAAGAACGTCAACATCAACCACAACTATTTATCTTATCGAAAAATGCAAATATATATTTTCTGATTCAATTTTTGTTATGACAGACCATTGTTGAAATTTATATAAATGTAGGCATAAATAGGAATTAAATATGTACTGAAAAAAATGTTATATGGTATTAATTGATGCACGCACCTGTCTCATCAATGTATGTCAAGTTTCAACAGAATTAATTGAGTATTAATTCATTAACTTATTGTTGCTGTTTTATTCCTTTCAAATAGGAACATTTGCACGTGGGGATTGAAATCAAAACTGTATATCCGATAAATAAAGCTTTGCAGAGAAAAAACGCAAGAAAACACCAGAACAAGATAAACAAAGAAGAAGAACAAGATTACTGGGGAGCAAGTTGTAGTTGAATGTTTATTTGTATTCTTTGTGTTTTTAATAAAACATATTTTCTTTAAAGTGTCCGGACTTAGTTACTCTCCCGCTGTATTTGAATATGTGTTACAGGCCTTTTCTAGACACATCAAAGAGTGACTTTTTGATAGCAGATTCCACTAAGATTTTGACCAAAGCTTAAGATTAAACCTTACTTATTATGTTTAACTTTATATTTTTGTTTAATTATGCAGAGAAATCGTCAAAAAAAACCTACCAAAGTGTCCGGATTAAGGTACTTCACCAGTATGTATACAAAATACTATCGATATGCCCCTTTAAAGAAAAGTGAGCAGCAAAGCGGAGCTTAAAATAATGATGGCTTCATTGGAAGGAGATCGTGTCAACATGCAATTTAAGACATTACATGGAAACATCATTTGATTCATGTATGTATACATGGAATAGCGAATAATTATATTGTTGTTTTTGTGTGTGTGAATTGAACGCATGTAGGTCAATTCTGAAACATCTGAAAAGTTTGAAATTTTATATTATAAACGATAATTGCTAACATCTATCTGAATCCAGCTTTCAAGTGTCTCAGAACTTGATCCGAATAAAGATCTTACAAGCAATAAAACTTATGTACAAAATTCCGTATTTTGGGGAATTGTAATTAAATGTCTTCACTGCAAAAACTAAATAATCCGGACCAAAAAAAGTATATAAAAAGAAAAACATTCAAAAGAAAAAGTGTGTCTCCACCGGGGCCGAACGGACGATCGCCAGATAAAAATTCAAAACGTTGAACGTTTAAAGACTGCGGCTTGTCAATTAAAGGTAAAAGGTCATGACAAGTTACAAATTATAGAATACACACATTAATATATTTCAGGTAAGAAAACTAGTGTTTCAAGCTGATATACTTTATTTAACATTAGACATGTCTTTTTTGTGTGGCTTAAATCGAATGTATTTCGTGTCATTTATCCGAAGAAATCGCTGAATTACTTTATTGCTCAACGATAGTGAAAGCAGTGATGCAAGGGAGGTCACTGTGCAATTGCCATGTCAAACGCGATACTTGCTTTCGATTTTAGGTACTAAAGACTCCGGCTATCGCTGCAGTCTAAAAACAACGTCAAGCATGCCAACATAATTTCTATGTTCAGCCATGTGTAATTTTACGTTATGCAAGTGATACAGATGTTTTCCAAAATACCGACGATAAGCATTACAAACGCTTCATAATTTCACTCATCTCAGCTCACGACACCGGGATTTTTGTGTCTGAAGTGTTATTTTGCTTTTTCCGATATTTACTTTTTGAATTATGAGATTTTCTTGAACGTTTGCTTGCCGATGGGTCGTGAGTTTGATCCCTAAACAACATAGAGAGTTTCCAAGCGATGAATCGTATTGACACCGAGTACTAGGATCGCTTCCGCTGCTTTGAAAACAAATCGTAAGGTAATGTCTTAAAATATTAATTTTCCATAATACAGGTGGTGGTGATGGAGGCGATGGTGGTGGTTGCGATGTTGCTGGTGGCGTTGATTTGGTGATTAGTTGGTAGTGGTGGTGGTGTGGTGATGGTGATTCTGGTGGTGATGGTGGTGCTGGCGATGGTGATGACGGTGATTAGAAGGGTAATTACTGGCGATTGGATCCACTTCGAATATTTGTCCGTTGTTGCTTTCTTGTCGAATGTAAACGCGTGTATCTGGGCCTTAACCAAGTTTTGAATAACAGCCTCGATTTCTGCAACTTTAAACAATTAATCGATTTCTGTTTTTGTAATCAAATCCCTGATATCTACAAATTTAAACTAGTTCTCAATTTTCGCAACTTTTAACTATTTCCCAATTTCTGCAAAGTTTACCAATTCCTAGGTTCCTGCTACTTAAAACAATGTTTCACTTAATGTCTGAAACTGTTTGGGGCGCTAATTCATAATTAATCAGCTAATACAAAATTATAAACATAGATTCTAAGGTTCAAATGCTTGACACCGGTAATTATGACTTTGCAACTCTGGATCTTCGCATAGCAGAGAGGAATAGACTGTAAATCTTACTTCAAAATATATGACTGTAAACATTTGCTCGAATATCTTACCATCTAACTCGAATCGAAGAACATTCAGACGCTTTACTGGGTCTCCGGAAACATTAGCCGCGAAGCTTTACCGGATCTATCGTCTGAAATGAAGGTGGTCGTAGTGGAAAGCGGCAATCGCTGTTACACATAACTCCTAAAATATTATAGATCTACTGTTATTTTATATTAATAAAAAAGTATTGTACTGTAAGCATATATAACAATCACTGAATGTGTACTAATAAAAAACAGTTATCTCATGTCCACAACATAAAAGCTATGATGCTGTAAGTATTACAAATATCGGCTTATAAGTCTTTCCAAGTCAATAATATAATGTTATTAATTAGTTGAATTCATATTGGCCTTGTTATTGGGCTGAAGACAGCGGTATTAGCCTGAGTTTGTAGGCCGAAGGCTAATACGGCTGTCTGAAGCCCAATAACAAGGCCAATATGAATTCAACTAATTAATGACAATTTTATTAATTAACTTTACTATATTATGCAGCATATTTCGGTTTTAATAGTATCAAAACTATTGTTTCGATATAAATAGAAATAGTATGCAGCATCGTTCAGTTTCAATAGTACAAGTTAGATCTATCATAACTATTGTTTCGATAGGCGATATAAATAATAGAATGTAACAACGCCAGCATAAATTATTTACTATGCTTTTTTTTAACTGTGTATTGTGAAATATAACAACCAAACAGTACATAAAATAATTGCTTAATTTTTTTTTATCAAGAATTCGCAAAAGGTTTAACACCACCAATCGATATGCATTGTTATCCGACCAAGTCTTGGCAAACCTGTCAGTATTCACCAACATATTCTTTAACCATTCTTAGACTTAAGAATAAAGAATAGACACTGACTCCAAAAAATATATTTAAGTCTAATTCACCAAAGCATTTTGTTTAAAAATATTCTAAAAAAGTCCCAGTATGCTTAAGACATTATTGAAAAGTTAAAGACGACGACTAGATGTGAAAGAACATATAACTTACTTAGTTACTAAGAACATTTTCTTACGTTTAGAAGGCAAAACCGTTCCCCAGTCAAAACCGGCCCCAGTCTAAAACGGCCCAAAAAATGCTAAACCGGCCCCATATTTAGGCAAAACCGGCCGCAATGGTGTAAAACCTGTCCCAAATTGGTTATCCAAGAATTGAATGGATATTATTTTATGTATTTGTATGTAAAAATAATATATTTGGAGCGGCGTTTGGTTTATTTTTATATTGTGTATCGGTTGAACAAGAAAATGAGGCGTAATTATTGCATGAATTAGCAACTAATTCTAGAGCAACTATAAAAATGCTGTGTTATTATAAAGTGGAAATTACCTAGTATATAATTATGTTGAAATAAAATGTTTGAAGTTGTTTGTTTATTGTTTTATTGTATGATACAGAATTAGATGACATTTCGTGTTTCCAAGTGTGATAAAAATATATGATTCGTATTATGGTCATACAATTTTTTCAAGCGTATATAGATATATATGAAAACATATGAATCGTTAATTTGAAAATAAAAGTTAAATGTAACAATAATTAAAACATATGAATCGTTAATTTGAAATAAAAGTTAAATGTAACAATAATTAAAACATATGAATCGTTAATTTGAAATAAAAGTTAAATGTAACAATAATTAAAACATATGAATCGTTAATTTGAAATAAAAGTTAAATGTAACAATAATTAAAACATATGAATCGTTAATTTGAAATAAAAGTTAAATGTAACAATAATTAAAACATATGAATCGTTATTTTGAAATAAAAGTTAAATGTAACAATAATTAAAACATATGAATCGTTAATTTGAAATAAAAGTTAAATGTAACAATAATGTTCGTATTATAATAACAATGTATAATGATGATATGTTATGGCAAGCGCTGTATTGAAATAGTGTAATGTAAAATGTGTTATGCACACATCAATAAAAAAAAACATGAATCATGCATTTGGGAAGAAATAACATTTTAATTTAGAAAACATTAGGTGCATATTTAACTACCTATTTATAAATTTTGAAAACAAAATACTCCCAAAATATCATTTTATTATTTAAAAAGACATTTCTTGCAAATTTGATAATATTCACAATTTAAGTGTAACACTCAACATGTGCCATTTGGGGTGGTGCTAGTTTCGATTGATTTATCAAATTGTTACGCAATGTTATGTACTGTTGTTCACACATTTCGTGGTAATGTCATTAATGTGTGACAGGTACACAACACCTCAATCTTAACCTGTTATTGTTAAGATAGAAAACATAATTGAGTTACTTTATGTAGTAAGCGCGTGCAAAACAACTTTTGTAAATCGATTTAAATGCATTTAAGTATGTATAAATGCCGTTTATTTGCGATTTGTATTAAATTCATAAATAACATAAAGGAGCATACCCCAAACCAGTTAACTTGACCGTTTTGTTATTATTTTTGTCAATGTAAATGATTTCAAGTTGCTCGTTGTTTCTTTACAAAGAATTTTAACCCGTTTTTGAAAAATCGGATTACTACCATAAAATGGAAAATTCGATATATTTTTGCAAAATTCAGATCGTCTTCCCATGTACCGGTACTTTTTATAGGTGGTGGTGATTTTGTTTTCCAATCATGTTGCCATTGATAATTAATGCGCGAATTACGTATTAGAATAGTAAAAACTAATAAAAAATAAACCTCCAAACGTAAAACTATCTTTTTGTATCTTGGGTCCGGTTTAGCCATTATGCAATCACATGTGGGGCCGGTTTTGCCACAAACCGCCTTCCACCAGCCTATTTTCAGCTGAATCCTCTCTTGTCAGTGTGAAGATGCTGTCGGCGAGTTGACAGAGAAAACGCTCAGCTAACTCGCCGATTCCCTTCCTTTTCTGAGGTGCATCCAGCCATCCAATTTTAATCAAAATATTAACAAATAATTTTATCATGTGAAATTTATATAAACAAACGCTAAATTGAAGAATACGTCAAGGGAACTAAATGTGTGTTTTCGTGGTCGATGTCGTCTGGATTTCATGATTCGTCACTCGGTAGATTCGGTCTAACACATTAATAAGTACGAATGTTGCCCTTGCTCACTTTATTTTGTGGGAGTGCTACATGTAGAAACTTTTAGTAAAAAATACAAAGAGCAAAGTTAATTATGCATAGTGTTTTCAAAATGGAGTCAAAAACTGGCCATCTCGTTTAAAGTCGAGCTAATCCTGAATCCTGATTGGGTGAATCTCGTATTGGCCGCGTTTTTCCATATTGGCCGCGTTTTTCCCGTATTGGCCGAGTTTTGACATTTATTGGCGAGGTATACATCGTATCAAGCGAACAAAATGACCAGATTATCGTTCAATATAATAAAGTTAATTAATAACAGCTCATAGAAAATCAATAATGGCCCCAACTTTGTCATGGACGACCACCGTTGGTTGTGATTCTGTATACTCCATCCAATATCGTATGGAAGCTTTGACGAAACAGCGTTTTCCCAGCCAAATGTGTAATTCACTGAAACTATATAAAAAACTGGCGAGTATCCATGTACATACAATTTTGCGGACGGTGGGAGGGTTTTATTTTTACAGAAACAAAACCAATGTGACTTACACGATGTCGTGTTCCAAAGCGAAAGACTGGTTATAGCAAAAATTCCGAATTTATAGTGCCCGCTTTCGGGTAGATTTGTCTACCCGCAAAACAAACAATGACATGCAAGAAAATGACACGTACTTTCATATATGGGGAAATCGTGTAAGGGGTCTTTAAGTGTAAACGTTTGCTTGCGTTGGATAAGGTAGTTCATTCTCCAACGAATGAACATTGATTATCCAAGGACAAGCTACAAAAAAGAATGGCAGAATATTTGTTAAGGCTGGTATACATAAACATGCATTTAACATTAACATAATATGTTATTAAAAGCAATGATTTACATAACTCATTCAATAATTCAACTGCCCCTAAACCGGAAGGACGTGTGCTAATAGAATAATGCCAAAAAGGTATACGACTGAAAACTTTTGAAAGGAGTGTACCTTCCGCCAGAAATCGGCTATTAGCATACTTTAAACTTGAAAAATATCCAGTAGTAGTTTCCATAACTGAGTTTAAAAACAAAATCAAGAAAGTGCCATATTTTATTGCCGTGGTTTCTTAGTTATTGGTGTAAAGTAAACGTATATCTTAGCAAGTTGTTTCGGGCGTAAACTTGTGTTCAGTATGCATAGAACGGTTACAGATGATACAAGTTGATACAAGATTTGAGAGGAAACCTTAATACGTGATTAAAAATAGATTATTCCGTGAATATGTTCAATAAATATCGGTGACAAATAACATTATTATAACAATATTGTACACATGCGAAACTGATCTCAAGACTTTAGATAATACACAATATAGTATCGATATTTATCTAGAAATTATAAGATTAAACTACAGTTTTAATATCGAATTCCTTACTACGCTTTTTATGTCGCGACACATTCTCAATCTAATCTTTGTATTTTGTGTATTGTATTCGAAATAAAACAGATTGCGACGGAAAACGTTATAAAATTGCCATCGTAAGAGTATACAGGTAATAAAAGAACTTTATGTCAATCGGTATGACCCTTGTCGTTTACATTTGTGTGTACGTTTCTAAGGCATCCACTACGTATATCTTTTCATCTAGCCTTAAGTAGCAATAGCAATATATAACCGAAAACGTAATTATTCGAAGAACTATACATATTACGATTTCGTGTACTGGTTGATTGGTATAGGCCGTTTCGGCTTATGTTTGATCATTCCTACCTTTTGATATTATCATGTGCCTATATGTTAAAAGACAACATTATCTTTATGAGTTATTCCAGGATTAACTCTCAGTTACGGCAGAGATAACATCGATCTCTTTATCAACAATCATACTAATAGCAATTACAAGCTAAAGGTGATCGCCTATCTTTCTCCTTAAGCTATTTAGCAGATCTTCCAAAACATTATACTTTTGAATATATAAATATATGGCTTTTCTTCTGACAGGCAGCACTATATCAAATGCATAATCATCATTATCATTATTCATAAGTCTTTCATAAGCATGTTTGTACTCGGTAAAATACAACACCATCTTTATGAGATTCTCTGGGATTTGGTTTCAGTTCCGGTAGAGACCCGGCACCGGTCTCTCTACCAAGAACCATACTAATAGCAATTATAAGCCACAGGTGATCGCCGTGCTTTTCACAATAAGCCATGTGGAAGATCATTTTGTTTTCTTTATAATTTTAAACATATAAATATATGTTAGCGCTTCTTAAAATCAGCACTATATGATACAAAATAAACACTATAATCATTATCATTTATTTATTTGTTGTGTACCTGACGTATCATCAACGCACTAAAATAAGTTTACTTGGACATAAGCATCTTGTGTGTACGCTTAACACATTAGGACTGACCATTATAGTTATTAGCAAATGCAATGAATGAATTTAACCGCACAAGCTTGCATCCATAACAACACCAGTAAGCTTTTATTATTTTATGTAACTTGTATTTGCTCAGTGAAAAACACCAAGTTATACACTGATATATGTAAAGTATTGCATTAAAAAGCTTTTCTAACGGACACATAACCGATCATGACAAAAAACATCATAAAGAGCAGACCAAATAATTGAAAAATTGAATTGTAGGCAATTCATATTATTACCGTTTTTTTAAATCCGGAAACTTAAGATCTGATGTTTCTCGAAACTACATTGTATTGATATATATCTGGACGTGCTACCCATATTAGAAGTATAGTGAATCTTACAGTGGTAATGTTAAGCTTGACTTAGTAACTATTGAATTTACTTAGAAATAACATTATAACTAGAAAGGGAGAAGCAATAAAAACTTTCGAGAGTAATCATCATTGTCAAATCAGCGACAGGAAAATTCCATGATTCATTTTATGTAACGCCTAAATAACAAAAAAAACGAAATATTGTAATGATGTATGCAACATCCAAATAGGCTTACGTTTTCGTTGTGATCCTTCATTAAATAATATATCACACAGGCTAAACTCATGTATAGTGGAATAAGGAATCGTATTTATGAATATTCTCAATTGAAAAATAAAGTGACCTGTTAAAGATTTTAAATATACCTCGAAATACGCCACTAAACGTCTAACTTTAAAAAATAAAGCATCATAACCAAAAAGAGCAAGCACTATAAGTTAATAGAATACAAAGAAAAGAAAAAAGTTGTCCCCACCGGGGTTCGTACCCTAGACCTCCGGACAAAAAGCCATTTTCTTTACATACTTGAATTTTATTTTACATAATTTTATTATTGTTTTACGTTGTGTTAATGATTCACGGGTTTTCACCAATTTTAAGGAAAACAACAGAAAAATGCCAAATTATTCCATCGTTTTCGCGTTACACACGCTTCATAAGTTTATCTATTGCAACTGATGATAACTGAATAACGTTTCGTTAATGAGTAATCATCAGTTGAAACGGATGAAATTATAAAGCGATTGTAAAGCTTCGGAGGTCGTAAGTTCGATCCGCGGTGGCAACAGTGTTTATTTTATGCTCTTTTTGTTACAATAGTTGAGGTCAAGAGTTCAGATGCTTAAATTTTCCAGTTTAGACATTTAAAGGCGTATTTCGAAAAAATATAAAAACCTGTGAACAAGTCCATTTAAACACATAACACAGAATATTTCAGCAAATGACTCACGCACGTCAAATAAATCAATGAATCAATATTATGTTTCATAATAAACAACATTGTTTGGGTTTGATTTTATGTTTTGATAATCGCCGCGAAAATGTAAAAAAAATGTGTAGAAGATTAGCAAAATGAATGCCTATAAAGAAAAAGGATATAAGAAAACAAAAAACCTAAGTGACACGCATTTAAGGGACTATGTCATCGAAAAGAGCCTCAAGGGGGCAATTTCTCTTTAAAAATCTGAAATTTCGATGTTAAAACTGGCATATATTAACGATTAAAACAGGGTATATATAATAGGAAAAGAATGTACACATTATGAGATAAAAATCAATTCATAATATGAGTTGTGTTTGTTGGCCCTTTTCCTGTTTACATGACGTCAACATTGTGAGCATTTTCTATAAGCATAGTTAACATTATTTTTTTAATGAACATGATTGTATTGGTAAAGCGCATTTCTATCAAATAATATAATTCATAGAGCAATGGAAAGCCACTCTTTCAATGACATAGTCCCTTTAATTCCGTCAGGGACATGGTATTTTTAAGTATACAAATATTTCATGCGGGGAGGGGGGGGGCAAAAGTTTCTTGCAACAGTTTGGTGGTCATCTGACCTTATCCCACAGCAGTCCTCTATTCACATCCGGAATAGATTGTTTGATGACGCAACTCGTTGTTTATTGGACCATTTCTAACCGTCCCTGAAAAGATCCGTTCATAACCACCTTTGCGTTGATAACAAATAGAAAAACTAGCAAATGTTGCCAAAAACATAACCTCATACGCGGAGGTTAAAATATAATTAATGGATTTCGTCATTCAATGAATATACATGACTAATTTAAAATTTCGATCATAGCGAACGTGTTACTGTTGATATTGCTTTCTGCCTACTTGCTATATATACCACTTCTAAGTGTCCGCTTCACACAATTTTTGCTATGGAAAATAACTCAAATACGTAATTTACAATCTCTTGGTATTGGTTTATATATAATGTTTTACGTGAAACAACTTAATTAGTTGTGTTATAGACAATACATACGTGGTGTTTTATCCGTCGGTTGTCGGTAACCACAGTGGAATGTTCAACAAGTGCGTCTCTCGGAGTGTCTGACATTGTCTTCCAATGCTGCTTCCAGCATTTCAACGGGGTGCGTTTCGAACATTGTCTTCCAATGCTGCTTCCAGCATTTCAACGGGGTGCGTTTCGAACATTGTCTTCCAATGCTGCTTCCAGCATTTCAACGGGGTGCGTTTCGGACATTGTCTTCCAATGCTGCTTCCAGCATTTCAACGGGGTGCGTTTCGAAGTCTAATATCAACCTTTGCAGTATATCTGATTGCATCAATGGTAATTCATGTCTTTGTTGGCGTTTATTCTTATTACGGCTTGTTATCCTATTCCTACAAGTAAATCGATTGTATAAACTTGAGCTGTATTTTATAAATATTGTTTGATCATGTTTATCCGATCGCTATTTATAGATCCGTCTCAGGATCACGATTGACAGTAACTCAAGTGCCACACAGTTGTCGGTTTCAACAAGTATTGCAAAATATGATTGTTTCCTTGGTTTTAACATTAAAGAAATAAAATACTTGTTATAAAGGATGTTTGATGAATACAAACTCGATTTCATCATGGATTATTTTCATCTTGTCGAAGTACACACGGAATGATACAGACCGTTTTTTCCAAAGAATGTACTGTCTTCAAATAGCAACGGTGTCAACTATTCCAACTTATCAAAAATCCATTTTTATGCAGAATTTTGCACTTATTCTTTTAAACAAAACAGAAACATAGCATAAATAAAATGCTCGGCTAGAAACAGGGTAACGCTCGGCAAGACATGATAGACTTGATCTTTTTATCCAATACTAACACAATATTCTATATAAACACTGCTGCAAATGAGTTTCTATAGTAGCACGACCATTTGGGTACATCATGAGCGTGCAAGCTGTATGTCTATTTTCATCTAAATGTGTATATTAGTTATTTTTTAGTCATTATGAGTACAAGATAAATAAAATAACACAAACCAAATAAATATCATGTTGTGTACATATTTATATTTACCTTTTTGAACTAACTGGTAAACATATTAACTTTTTATCTTGCTAAGAACAAGCTTTCACTTGTAAGATCTTCATCTAAAGCAACATTTATTCGGGCATGTTTACGAATTTGTTTCAAATACATTATTACATACTTGCAACATGAAACATCTTCGTATAGTTATCATCTTACCAGAGATAACCAGCCGTCGAAGTGCATGAAAAAAACTTCAATTTCGTTATTGCATTCAGCTAAATACTATGTGCTTCTGTTCATCTGATAACATTAGACTGTTCTATTAGAAACTATGCGATCTCAACAGTAATTATGCGTCGACAACGTATACACGATGTTATAAGTGTGTTATATATACTCGTATTGCATGATACCAAGAGAGCTATTAAAACTATTTATTTCTAACAGACAGTTCAAGATGACACATTTTAAAAAGAATTCAATGTCACACCTCGAGACAATCTTAAAATGTCCACAATACTGTACGTTCTACCGTTCCATACATATTAAGGTTACTACATACTAGTTGTTAATTCCAGAATATAATAATTGAATAAATGAATATAACAGTTACAGTCATATAAGCAACTTTGAAGATACCGTTTACAGTCGAATCACGCATTTATAACAATATACATGCACGTTTTGACGATGTACGAGGGACGCCTTAATACTCCATGACAAGTTCATTAAGAAGCGAAAATGAATTGCTACAAATACGATTTTAAAATATGTTTTTCATACACATCATCTTCACACAAGTATGAAAAATCATTAAACAATTCTTTACAAATAACAAAATGGAAACAAAAAGACCATTTTGTCACAGGGTGAATTTTAAATAAAGTGAATAAATTTACATTATTATGAAAGTATTGTGTTTGTTTTTATATTTACCCTAAAATATATATTCTACAATTTAAAGTAATACACTTATATGCATATTTAATAGTCAGTGCAGTGTTTAGTTATTGTGTTGGATAGTTATGATCAGTTCTTAGTTTAAAGTAGACTGTAACCTTCGTTTTTAGAGTTACTAATATATATTTGAAATTAACCTATGTTAAACACGTGCACATAATAACCAGTAGTTCACTTTCCCCCCAATATTCAGATTCACGGCTATTTTGTTTTACAAGTCAGCCATTTTGACGATTGTATAATATTATATTCTTTGTGTAGGATAATTGTTATTCCTGCAGGTAAATATTGCAATGTATTGCATGATTGATACCTCTGTCTATTGCATGTATTATTTATTTATTATTTCTAATGATTACGGTTATTAGTTATTATTCAAATAACTTATTGTCGCTATTATTCACGCCGCCATGCATTACATACTTATTTATCTGTAATAATTGATTTTCTTTTCAGAAAACTAATTATCGATCGACATTATTGAATAACAATATTTCTGCAATCCACGACTTGTGTTATTTGTCGCTCAAACCGCATTGCGCCTACGAGCGTAGCTAAGGCCGGCAACAGTGGCGCCCAACGTTACTTCACCGATCGATCAAATAATATAATTTTGACAATCCGTGTACAAAATCCTCCTTGGGGGTTCTATACTTGAGGGCCACAGTCGACGTCGCTTTCTTCTGGATACCCGGGTTTACACGTTGATAGCATGCTGAGGGCCCTCTTCTAGAACGTTACAACGCAGCACCATGACCAGGGACCATTCGTCGTTCGATGTGTATGAACTGTGTGTTGACTTGTGCACACTGACAGTATAGTGATTCGTCCTCACGACGCATGGCGGTGTGGTGAGCTGTACATTTTATTATTTTATTATTTATTATAATATTTCATGAATTATATAATTTGTATAATTATTTAATCGTGTACCCTATGTAAATTCTATTTTTTCCAAACGTAGGCCAGAGTTCAAATTGAACATATTTTTGAGAATCAATGCACTAATTTTAGGTTGCCCCCGTTTAACATACGCCCTTGCAATGTGTATAACGATGTTTTCACTAACACTAATCCGTTACCAATAACAAAACAGGTACATAAAGTAGTACAGCGCAAAGTAGTTTACACGTAGATAGATTACGTACCTGGTAGTTCAGAGGTCATAAATTGGGGTTAAATGTTTGGATGCCTGTTTAAAAAAAATCCATAGATAAACTGAGCACTCGAAGCCAGCCAAACCTAATATAATTCCCAATTTTCTATGGTTATTTCGAAATTTCAGAATTTGGAAACAACGTTCACTCCTATTAGTATTTTTATAAATAGGAAATCGTAA
Source organism: Congeria kusceri (assembly GCA_027627225.1). Classification (NCBI taxonomy): domain Eukaryota; kingdom Metazoa; phylum Mollusca; class Bivalvia; order Myida; family Dreissenidae; genus Congeria; species Congeria kusceri. The sequence continues at coordinate 13,419,217 of CM051037.1, read as the reverse complement.
AACTAAGCTATTTCTTACTGAAATGAGCCTGATCAACTAATTTCATTGAGAAATACTGATACTGTTGTGCGTTGAGGTATTCAACCCATAATACTCAATGTCTAGAATACCACAAATCATATTATTTTCTTGAAGGGCATTCATATCTGGACTTTTCTGCAAAATTTTAGGATATTTTACCGTTTGGTTTGTCAGATATAGTTTTTAAATTACCATACCCCCTCTTTTGCTAAACACATCAAAAACTGAAAAGCTATAGGCATCTTTACAGGTGAAATTCATTATTAATATTTCATAAACTTCAAATAAATTTACATTTATGAATGGTATATTGAACATATATTATGAAAATAATCAACAATTATTATTGAATGAACTTATATGGAAGTAATATGTACTCATATTGCTAATTACATTTATGATCGATGAGAATTTTCCTGTTCTATTTTTGGAAAGCCATAAACAAAATGTGATAAACTTGCATATTGTATGCATGTTTTGAATCTATACCATAATATATTTTATTCTTGGACTATAAGCCACACAATGAAGGCAAAACAAACAAACTTTACCATGCAAATTTGAAAAAGTTAAACAGTTTTAACACTACCCCCATACAAAATTAAGCCGGATTTTTTTTCCGAAATACCTTTTTTAAATATTTTAAAATAATTATTGAGAACCTAAGAAAGATACTCCCATAAAACTTTTAAAAGTTCTTAGATACAAAATACAAGCAATATATACAGTTATACATATATATAGTTCCATAAAAAAAAACTTTCGAACATAAAACATTAAAATTATACTTTGTTTCATCATTGTATATTCTATTATAAACAATATTTTTTCAAAAAGTCTAAAACACATAATCTAGAATATAAACAAAAGAGTTGTATTAACTAAATTAACAATTACTACATTTTATAAATGAAATAAATATAAACATAACAGATAGGACCAATATGTGCTGCATTAACACATTTTCATCTAAAAAAATTTAACGTTCCAGGCCATGTCCATCATGAACTTTACTGGGTTTAAAAAATCGCTGTTTTTCCAAAAAAATCGTTAATTTGTGTTATAAAAGTTTCCAACGTCCTTTTTGCAACTGTAATATAGGGCCACCCATCCATTATATTTACATGTTAAATACTAAATAAACTGTCCGCGCCTTCACAGTTGAATGTTTCGATGGTACATAAACCGGAGCCAGCGATGTCCTCTGCCGTAGTATTTGTATCACGTCAGTATAGGCAAGAAGACCCAGAGAATCAATGTTTCTGGCCTTCTCATTTTTGAACATCAGCTTGTTGCGCCCAGCTGTTAATGAATATGGGAATGCGACTGCTACTAGCGATGCCTCTGGTTGAACACTAACAGCCTGGTCGCCATCTAACATGTCGCCCATCGTACTGGATGTGTGTTTGCTTTTCTGAACAGCAGCATCACTGAAAATAAGTTTTCAGTACACAGTTTTACAGTAGATTCTACTTACAGACTGATTTTAATTTACACAACAATCATTGCTTTAATAATTGTCTGATATGGCACCGATGTCAGTTGAGCAAAATTTAATGCCAAACGTTAAAAATTTAGACATGTTTTGGTAACCGATTTATAAGGTTATGTTATAACACTTAACAGAATGACAAGCAAAATTGATAGCATTTTGAATATGGAAATTGTAACATAATTATATCATTATGTCAAAACATAGAACTTTGTTAAATAACCTTGGAAACTAGTACTAGTACTTAATCTTATTATATTTCCAAACTTCATGCTCTGTGTATTCAAACAAATCAATAATTTTTATTTAGTATATTTACACAACCATTCACGAGTTGTCATTATCTTAGTAACTATTACCATACAAACAAATGGCTTTACAATTAGATAATGAACTGATACTAACCCGTACACAGCTTGTTATTAGGCTCGCCGTTTGACTTTGTTTCTTTGTCAGTTTTCCAAGAGAGAACATTATTGACATCACATTAATAAATATTACAATATTTGATGTAGACATAAACATTCAAACTAATATGCTTCTCGGGAATTTTCCATGCACACTGCCACAGATCATTGCAGCTGATCATAGCCGACACAAGTTACATTGTTACTGTTTATTTTTCTCTTGAAAATCTACCTCTTTTATTATACGTTTTCGTCGGTCAGAATGATTTATATCACGGTAAATAAACGCTGCCACATGCACATAAAATTGTATAAGCGTTCAAATGATCATGATTTCCAAATGGAACAAACTCCGATTCTACTTTCGTTTTAATTATGATCGTGGTTACGCATGCGCACATAAATATCTTCATTGTTACATATAAAATATTCAATGTTTGATCTCAATTTTCACCATGACCAAGCGACTTCCCAATATATCACCATACATTGTTGGAAAGATAAGACCATAACCTTTGGAAAAAAAAGCATGTCAAAAATTTATATACGTTGTAACTCAAAATATTTACCTTAGAATAAACACACCGGTTTTGACAGGCATGGGGGCTGCCATTTTGTGCATGAATACATGCGCCAAAAGTTATGAAGCTGGGAACCATTTAAGATAAAGTAATCCCTAAAACTGTCTTTTTTTCTTATTTCTTACATATATACCTTTAATTTGATGCCAAAACATATCATTTAAACTGTATTTTAAAGATCATATGCATTATACACTGAACCCTATGTGTTTATTATCTAACTGACAGCATGTAACCCTGAGGATGTGACTTCCGTTTTGGTGTAATTTGACCTTTAAGAGAACCCAACCCTTTTAAATTTGAATAAAAACCACATTTGTCATAAATCTGATCTATTTCGAGAAAGAACTTGAAGTCCTATCACACTGGTATAAGGATTTATTGGAAAAAAATAAAATTGAAAATACCACATATAAAGGCGTTGTGAGACAAGAATTTTGACAGAAAAAATATACTTAGGTACATCTTGGAAAACATTATTTCAACTCAGAACAAAGCACAACTTTGAGTTTTGATAGGCATGGCAGACATAATATATAATATCAGAAGTGAAAACAATCTTCATTGGAATTCTGAATGTTATAGAACATGTTTTTTTTAGCTGTTTCGAGCTAAAAAAAAATGTTCTCTGCATTTTTGGGGGGTAAAATCCATATAAAAGTAGCATTTCAGATGCCATTTGACCCCAGAGAAGGGTTTGTTTACATAGCAATCAACAGAATTTACCTCCTGACACACAATAAACAAAAACATGACCCCTAAATGTCAATGCCAGGTACTAAATAACAGTCTTGTGTCATACCTGAACCTGTGGGTGAGGTGTGAAATCCTTCTAGGCCAGTCTCCAGCAATCTTCAGTCTGTATCCAGTACTCTCTGCTGTGTGATCTGTGAAAATAAGAAGGTTTTCTGTGCATGTTTACTTGTTATTGTGATTACTAGTATAAGTTAGATATAATTAGTGTACATATACAATAGTTTACTTAGTTTTTTATTGCTATAAGGCTAGTCGCTATGCGGGCTACAAAGCGTCGAGCTCACTTGCGATAAGTTTGGTTCAAAACGGGGCCTGGGGGTCCCAACAAGGGTAAAACTCTTTCTTTTCCTACTGTTGTTGATAAGAAGTATGTGAGGTTGGAAAAGAAATCATTTGATAGTAGAATACATCACAATAACAATGTACTAACCTTCAAAGATACCGATGGTACGGACACGACTGTGTCAACGTTACGACCCCGTCCCAATGCCTCCAATGTAGTTGATGAGTACAGTAGTTTTGATGACTCGTCACTTCATCCAGACTTTTATACCAATAAGTTGATGGTTCAGGCTGAGGTCCAGGTTCTTTTCAACACTGCATTTAAAGAACATACTCAAATTAACCCAAACTGTGATGGTGATTTAAATTTTGATGCCGCTAACTCCATTAAGTGGGGTCTAGGTTGGCGTGAGCGGCTAAAGTGTACAAAGTGTTCATACATTAGCAAGTATCGCAATCTTTACGAGGAGGTTGATAGTAAAAAAGGTCGTGGTAGGCGTGCCGCAAAGATAAACATAGACCTTCAGCTTGGTCTGTGCACTACACCAATCAGCAATACCGGTGTGCGCAGAATTCTGAAAAACGCTAATATAATAGCCCCCACCCAGTCCTCCATGCAAAGGTTAAGTAACAAAGTTAATGAAAAGGTAGAAAGTGTCAATGTTCAGGACATGCATGAGCAAAGTGTGTCCCTTGTGAAGGAAAATGCCCTAATAGGTAAAACAAAATGCCAAAACTGTAGATGTGGAGGGCGACTCGTGCTTCAATAACCCCATGTTCAATTCCGACTCGACCCCATTTCAGGCAGGGTCTATCGCGACAACCACGTTTTGTGAAAATAACACTAAAGACAAGAAAATAGTAGGGGTACACATTGCCAATAAACTGTGTATGATTGGAGCTCGCTTGCGAAATAAGTCGAACAATGTTGTTTGTCCAAACCATAGGGGCCATTGCTCCGCAAATGTATCCGAATCAGATCCAATAGGTAACGAAGGTAAATTGTCTGAAATTGTGTCCCGCAACATATCAAATGATGTTCAAATAACTGGTTATACTGGTGATGGTGACTCTAGGAGACATGCTGGTGTGAGCGAAGGGAATGAACATAAAGTTGAACACTTTAAAGACATAAGGCACTTAGGAAATTCATTGAAGCGTGCTGTTTACAAAGCCAACTTCAGTTCAAATATGTTCAAAGGGTCTTCAAACACAAACATTAAGAATCGCTTTGCTCTTTCAATAAAACAACGGTGTGTGGCAGAGTTAAAGACAGCCCACAAGGTTTACAATGGTGACCAAAACAAAATAAAACAATGTATGCCCAAGGTAGCCGATGCAATTGTTTCTTGCTTTGGTGGGTATTGCGGCGAGCCCTGCAAAGCATCTAGTTTAGTTTGTTGTGGTAACTACCGACAGGCTAAAAACTTCATGCCAGTGAATGCTAAACTAAGAATGACAGAGGGTGATAAGGCATTACTTTTAAAATGCATGGCCATTATGCTGTCTCCCTCAGCACTTGATCAAACCAAATTTTTAACCACTACACAAAAGTGTGAGGCCGTGAATCGATCTTACCAGACAGTTAACCCAAAAATGATAACTAACCCTAGGAACTTTGCCGGTAGGATTCACGGCCAGGTTCATAAACTAAACAATGGCTACGCAGTGTCGGTATTGATTAAAACCAAGTCTCTCGGGGCCACCCTTACAAAAGATTCCACGGTCATACGTCAAATACGGAAGACCGATCAAAGAACCCAAAGGCCGAATAAATGGGTAATTAAAAAACGCAAAACTACTAGGCACGCGACATGCCAGAGACGGTATAAATTACATGAACATTTGCATTATTCTAAGTGTCTCACTGACATGGTACACGTCGTCAGAAGTTCTAGACATTTACGAGACCACAGTTATGTATAAATAGAGAATACTAGATTAGTGTTGAATAACGATAAGTTTATTTAGCGAGGCTTAGAAAACCTGGACCACGAGCCTTGTACTTGTAGATCTATATATGTATAGATTTGCCTTCATTTGCTGTGTTTTATGCATACATTTCAGCTGAATGCCTGATTTTAGTACAATTACAAAATAAAATATGAACTTTGTAGGATCTGTTAACTTCGCAAATTAGGAAAATTGCTATGATTCAAAGAAGGCAGGTCCGATGGTCATCATGGCCAATGCATTGGCCAGTGCGAACACAAACTTTGCGGGCATTATTAACTGTTACAGGTTCTAAAACTAAATGATAAGGATTGCAACACAAAGTATCATGAAATAAATGAGATAATTGTTGAGAATCGTGCAAATAATTGTCAAAATGAAACTGAAAAACAACACGGTGAACACAATGGGTCTTGGATGGTGACTCTGGTGGACATTTTGCTTCAACTTTCCCATATCTACTCCTCTCATGTCCACTAGAGCAACCATCCCACAAAATACTGCCTTTAATGGGGTCAAGTTGGCATCTGGCAGTGATTCTCTTCATTACAGTGCGTTTGTAGGCATCAATTTTCAAAATTTGTGCAGACGACAAATCTAACCGAAAGTTCTTTAAGAGAACCCAACACTTTTAAATTTGAATAAAAACCACATTTGTCATAAATCTGATCTATTTCGAGAAAGAACATGAAGTCCTATCACACTGGTGTAAGGATTTATTGGAAAAAAATAAAGTTGAAAATACCACATATAAAGGCGTTGTGAGACAAGAATTTTGACAGAAAAAATATACTTAGGTACATCTTGGAAAACATTATTTTAACTCAGAATAAAACACAACTTTGAGTTTTGATAGGCATGGCAGACATAGTATATAATATCAGAAGTGAAAACAATCTTCATTGGAATTCTGAATGTTATAGAACATGTTTTTTTTTAGCTGTTTCGAGCTAAAAAAAAAATTCTCTGCATTTTAGGGGGGTAAAATCCATATAAAAGTAGCATTTCAGATGCCATTTGACCCCAGAGAAGGGTTTGTTTACATAGCAATCAACAGAATTTACCTCCTGACACACAATAAACAAAAACATGACCCCTAAATGTCAATGCCAGGTACTAAATAACAGTCTTGTGTCACACCTGAACCTGTGGGTGAGGTTTGAAATCCTTCTAGGCCAGTCTCCAGCAATCTTCAGTCTGTATCCAGTACTCTCTGCTGTGTGATCTGTGAAAATAAGAAGGTTTTCTGTGCATGTTTACTTGTTATTGTGATTACTAGTATAAGTTAGATATAATTAGTGTACATATACAATAGTTTACTTAGTTTTTTATTGCGATAAGGCTAGTCGCTATGCGGGCTACAAAGCGTCGAGCTCACTTGCGAAAAGTTTGGTTCAAAAAGGGGCCTGGGAGTCCCAACAAGTTAAAACTCTTTCTTTTCCTACTGTTGTTGATAAGAAGTATGTGAGGTTGGAAAAGAAATCATTTGATAGTAGAATACATCACAATAACAATGTACTAACCTTCAAAGATACCGATGGTACGGACACGACTGTGTCAGCGTTACGACCCCGTCCCAATGCCTCCAATGTAGTTGATGAGTACAGTAGTTTTGATGACTCGTCACTTCATCCAGACTTGTATACCAATAAGTTGATGGTTCAGGCTGAGGTCCAGGTTCTTTTCAACACTGCATTTAAAGAACATACTCAAATTAAACCAAACTGTGATGGTGATTTAAATTTTGATGCCGCTAACTCCATTAAGTGGGGTCTAGGTTGGCGTGAGCGGCTAAAGTGTACAAAGTGTTCATACATTAGCAAGTATCGCAATCTTTACGAGGAGGTTGATAGTAAAAAAGGTCGTGGTAGGCGTGCCGCAAAGATAAACATAGGCCTTCAGCTTGGTCTGTGCACTACACCAATCAGCAATACCGGTGTGCGCAGAATTCTGAAAAACGCTAATATAATAGCCCCCACCCAGTCCTCCATGCAAAGGTTAAGTAACAAAGTTAATGAAAAGGTAGAAAGTGTCAATGTTCAGGACATGCATGAGCAAAGTGTGTCCCTTGTGAAGGAAAATGCCCTAATCGGTAAAAAAACTGTAAATGTGGAGGGCGACTCGTGCTTCAATAACCCCATGTTCAATTCCGACTCGACCCCATTTCAGGCAGGGTCTATCGCGACAACCACGTTTTGTGAAAATAACACTAAAGACAAGAAAATAGTAGGGGTACACATTGCCAATAAACTGTGTATGATTGGAGCTCGCTTGCGAAATAAGTCGAACAATGTTGTTTGTCCAAACCATAGGGGCCATTGCTCCGCAAATGTATCCGAATCAGATCCAATAGGTAACGAAGGTAAATGGTCTGAAATTGTGTCCCGCAACATATCAAATGATGTTCAAATAGCTGGTTATACTGGTGATGGTGACTCTAGGAGACATGCTGGTGTGAGCGAAGGGAATGAACATAAAGTTGAACACTTTAAAGACATAAGGCACTTAGGAAATTCATTGAAGCGTGCTGTTTACAAAGCCAACTTCAGTTCAAATATGTTCAAAGGGTCTTCAAACACAAACATTAAGAATCGCTTTGCTCTTTCAATAAAACAACGGTGTGTAGCCGAGTTAAAGACAGCCCACAAGGTTTACAAGGGTGACCTAAACAAAATAAAACAATGTATGCCCAAGGTAGCCGATGCAATTGTTTCTTGCTTTGGTGGGTATTGCGGCGAGCCCTGCAAAGCATCTAGTTTAGTTTGTTGTGGTAACTACCGACAGGCTAAAAACTTCATGCCAATGAATGCTAAACTAAGAATGACAGAGGGTGATAAGGCATTACTTTTAAAATGCATGGCCATTATGCTGTCTCCCTCGGCACTTGATCAAACCAAAATTTTAACCACTACACAAAAGTGTGAGGCCGTGAATCGATCTTACCAGACAGTTAACCCAAAAATGATAACTAACCCTAGGAACTTTGCCGGTAGGATTCACGGCCAGGTTCATAAACTAAACAATGGCTACGCAGTGTCGGTATTGATTAAAACCAAGTCTCTCGGGGCCACCCTTACAAAAGGTTCCACGGTCATACGTCAAATACGGAAGACCGATCAAAGAACCCAAAGGCCGAATAAATGGGTAATTGAAAAACGCAAAACTACTAGGTACGCGACACGCCAGAGACGGTATAAATTACATGAACATTTGCATTATTCTAAGGGTCTCACTGACATGGTACACGTCGTCAGAAGTTCTAGACATTTACGAGACCACAGTTATGTATAAATAGAGAATACTAGATTAGTGTTGAATAACGATAAGTTTATTTAGCGAGGCTTAGAAAACCTGGACCACGAGCCTTGTACTTGTAGATCTATATATGTATAGATTTGCCTTCATTTGCTGTGTTTTATGCATACATTTCAGCTGAATGCCTGATTTTAGTACAATTACAAAATAAAATATGAACTTTGTAGGATCTGTTAACTTCGCAAATTAGGAAAATTGCTATGATTCAAAGAAGGCAGGTCGGATGGTCATCATGGCCAATGCATCGGCCAGTGCGGACACAAACTTTGCGGGCATTATTAACCGTTACAGGTTCTAAAACTAAATGATAAGGATTGCAACACAAAGTATTATGACATAAATGAGATAATTGTTGAGAATCGTGCAAATAATTGTCAAAATGAAACTGAAAAACAACAAGGTGAACACAATGGGTCTTGGATTGTGACTCTGGTGGACATTTTGCTTCAACTTTCCCATATCTTCTCCTCTCATGTCCACTAGAGCAACCATCCCATAAAATACAGCCTTTAATGGGGTCAAGTTGGCATCTGGCAGTGATTCTCTTCATTACAGTGCGTTTGTAGGCATCAATTTTCAAAATTTGTGCAGACGACAAATCTAACCGAAAGTTCTTTAAGAGAACCCAACACTTTTAAATTTGAATAAAAACCACATTTGTCATAAATCTGATCTATTTCGAGAAAGAACATGAAGTCCTATCACACTGGTGTAAGGATTTATTGGAAAAAAATAAAGTTGAAAATACCACATATAAAGGCGTTGTGAGACAAGAATTTTGACAGAAAAAATATACTTAGGTACATCTTGGAAAACATTATTTTAACTCAGAATAAAACACAACTTTGAGTTTTGATAGGCATGGCAGACATAGTATATAATATCAGAAGTGAAAACAATCTTCATTGGAATTCTGAATGTTATAGAACATGTTTTTTTTTAGCTGTTTCGAGCTAAAAAAAAAATTCTCTGCATTTTTGGGGGGTAAAATCCATATAAAAGTAGCATTTCAGATGCCATTTGACCCCAGAGAAGGGTTTGTTTACATAGCAATCAACAGAATTTACCTCCTGACACACAATAAACAAAAACATGACCCCTAAATGTCAATGCCAGGTACTAAATAACAGTCTTGTGTCACACCTGAACCTGTGGGTGAGGTGTGAAATCCTTCTAGGCCAGTCTCCAGCAATCTTCAGTCTGTATCCAGTACTCTCTGCTGTGTGATCTGTGAAAATAAGAAGGTTTTCTGTGCATGTTTACTTGTTATTGTGATTACTAGTATAAGTTAGATATAATTAGTGTACATATACAATAGTTTACTTAGTTTTTTATTGCGATAAGGCTAGTCGCTATGCGGGCTACAAAGCGTCGAGCTCACTTGCGAAAAGTTTGGTTCAAAAAGGGGCCTGGGAGTCCCAACAAGTTAAAACTCTTTCTTTTCCTACTGTTGTTGATAAGAAGTATGTGAGGTTGGAAAAGAAATCATTTGATAGTAGAATACATCACAATAACAATGTACTAACCTTCAAAGATACCGATGGTACGGACACGACTGTGTCAGCGTTACGACCCCGTCCCAATGCCTCCAATGTAGTTGATGAGTACAGTAGTTTTGATGACTCGTCACTTCATCCAGACTTGTATACCAATAAGTTGATGGTTCAGGCTGAGGTCCAGGTTCTTTTCAACACTGCATTTAAAGAACATACTCAAATTAAACCAAACTGTGATGGTGATTTAAATTTTGATGCCGCTAACTCCATTAAGTGGGGTCTAGGTTGGCGTGAGCGGCTAAAGTGTACAAAGTGTTCATACATTAGCAAGTATCGCAATCTTTACGAGGAGGTTGATAGTAAAAAAGGTCGTGGTAGGCGTGCCGCAAAGATAAACATAGGCCTTCAGCTTGGTCTGTGCACTACACCAATCAGCAATACCGGTGTGCGCAGAATTCTGAAAAACGCTAATATAATAGCCCCCACCCAGTCCTCCATGCAAAGGTTAAGTAACAAAGTTAATGAAAAGGTAGAAAGTGTCAATGTTCAGGACATGCATGAGCAAAGTGTGTCCCTTGTGAAGGAAAATGCCCTAATCGGTAAAAAAACTGTAAATGTGGAGGGCGACTCGTGCTTCAATAACCCCATGTTCAATTCCGACTCGACCCCATTTCAGGCAGGGTCTATCGCGACAACCACGTTTTGTGAAAATAACACTAAAGACAAGAAAATAGTAGGGGTACACATTGCCAATAAACTGTGTATGATTGGAGCTCGCTTGCGAAATAAGTGGAACAATGTTGTTTGTCCAAACCATAGGGGCCATTGCTCCGCAAATGTATCCGAATCAGATCCAATAGGTAACGAAGGTAAATGGTCTGAAATTGTGTCCCGCAACATATCAAATGATGTTCAAATAGCTGGTTATACTGGTGATGGTGACTCTAGGAGACATGCTGGTGTGAGCGAAGGGAATGAACATAAAGTTGAACACTTTAAAGACATAAGGCACTTAGGAAATTCATTGAAGCGTGCTGTTTACAAAGCCAACTTCAGTTCAAATATGTTCAAAGGGTCTTCAAACACAAACATTAAGAATCGCTTTGCTCTTTCAATAAAACAACGGTGTGTAGCCGAGTTAAAGACAGCCCACAAGGTTTACAAGGGTGACCTAAACAAAATAAAACAATGTATGCCCAAGGTAGCCGATGCAATTGTTTCTTGCTTTGGTGGGTATTGCGGCGAGCCCTGCAAAGCATCTAGTTTAGTTTGTTGTGGTAACTACCGACAGGCTAAAAACTTCATGCCAATGAATGCTAAACTAAGAATGACAGAGGGTGATAAGGCATTACTTTTAAAATGCATGGCCATTATGCTGTCTCCCTCGGCACTTGATCAAACCAAAATTTTAACCACTACACAAAAGTGTGAGGCCGTGAATCGATCTTACCAGACAGTTAACCCAAAAATGATAACTAACCCTAGGAACTTTGCCGGTAGGATTCACGGCCAGGTTCATAAACTAAACAATGGCTACGCAGTGTCGGTATTGATTAAAACCAAGTCTCTCGGGGCCACCCTTACAAAAGGTTCCACGGTCATACGTCAAATACGGAAGACCGATCAAAGAACCCAAAGGCCGAATAAATGGGTAATTGAAAAACGCAAAACTACTAGGTACGCGACACGCCAGAGACGGAATAAATTACATGAACATTTGCATTATTCTAAGGGTCTCACTGACATGGTACACGTCGTCAGAAGTTCTAGACATTTACGAGACCACAGTTATGTATAAATAGAGAATACTAGATTAGTGTTGAATAACGATAAGTTTATTTAGCGAGGCTTAGAAAACCTGGACCACGAGCCTTGTACTTGTAGATCTATATATGTATAGATTTGCCTTCATTTGCTGTGTTTTATGCATACATTTCAGCTGAATGCCTGATTTTAGTACAATTACAAAATAAAATATGAACTTTGTAGGATCTGTTAACTTCGCAAATTAGGAAAATTGCTATGATTCAAAGAAGGCAGGTCGGATGGTCATCATGGCCAATGCATCGGCCAGTGCGGACACAAACTTTGCGGGCATTATTAACCGTTACAGGTTCTAAAACTAAATGATAAGGATTGCAACACAAAGTATTATGACATAAATGAGATAATTGTTGAGAATCGTGCAAATAATTGTCAAAATGAAACTGAAAAACAACAAGGTGAACACAATGGGTCTTGGATTGTGACTCTGGTGGACATTTTGCTTCAACTTTCCCATATCTTCTCCTCTCATGTCCACTAGAGCAACCATCCCATAAAATACAGCCTTTAATGGGGTCAAGTTGGCATCTGGCAGTGATTCTCTTCATTACAGTGCGTTTGTAGGCATCAATTTTCAAAATTTGTGCAGACGACAAATCTAACCGAAAGTTCTTTAAGAGAACCCAACACTTTTAAATTTGAATAAAAACCACATTTGTCATAAATCTGATCTATTTCGAGAAAGAACATGAAGTCCTATCACACTGGTGTAAGGATTTATTGGAAAAAAATAAAGTTGAAAATACCACATATAAAGGCGTTGTGAGACAAGAATTTTGACAGAAAAAATATACTTAGGTACATCTTGGAAAACATTATTTTAACTCAGAATAAAACACAACTTTGAGTTTTGATAGGCATGGCAGACATAGTATATAATATCAGAAGTGAAAACAATCTTCATTGGAATTCTGAATGTTATAGAACATGTTTTTTTTTAGCTGTTTCGAGCTAAAAAAAAAATTCTCTGCATTTTTGGGGGGTAAAATCCATATAAAAGTAGCATTTCAGATGCCATTTCACCCCAGAGAAGGGTTTGTTTACATAGCAATCAACAGAATTTACCTCCTGACACACAATAAACAAAAACATGACCCCTAAATGTCAATGCCAGGTACTAAATAACAGTCTTGTGTCACACCTGAACCTGTGGGTGAGGTGTGAAATCCTTCTAGGCCAGTCTCCAGCAATCTTCAGTCTGTATCCAGTACTCTCTGCTGTGTGATCTGTGAAAATAAGAAGGTTTTCTGTGCATGTTTACTTGTTATTGTGATTACTAGTATAAGTTAGATATAATTAGTGTACATATACAATAGTTTACTTAGTTTTTTATTGCGATAAGGCTAGTCGCTATGCGGGCTACAAAGCGTCGAGCTCACTTGCGAAAAGTTTGGTTCAAAAAGGGGCCTGGGAGTCCCAACAAGTTAAAACTCTTTCTTTTCCTACTGTTGTTGATAAGAAGTATGTGAGGTTGGAAAAGAAATCATTTGATAGTAGAATACATCACAATAACAATGTACTAACCTTCAAAGATACCGATGGTACGGACACGACTGTGTCAGCGTTACGACCCCGTCCCAATGCCTCCAATGTAGTTGATGAGTACAGTAGTTTTGATGACTCGTCACTTCATCCAGACTTGTATACCAATAAGTTGATGGTTCAGGCTGAGGTCCAGGTTCTTTTCAACACTGCATTTAAAGAACATACTCAAATTAAACCAAACTGTGATGGTGATTTAAATTTTGATGCCGCTAACTCCATTAAGTGGGGTCTAGGTTGGCGTGAGCGGCTAAAGTGTACAAAGTGTTCATACATTAGCAAGTATCGCAATCTTTACGAGGAGGTTGATAGTAAAAAAGGTCGTGGTAGGCGTGCCGCAAAGATAAACATAGGCCTTCAGCTTGGTCTGTGCACTACACCAATCAGCAATACCGGTGTGCGCAGAATTCTGAAAAACGCTAATATAATAGCCCCCACCCAGTCCTCCATGCAAAGGTTAAGTAACAAAGTTAATGAAAAGGTAGAAAGTGTCAATGTTCAGGACATGCATGAGCAAAGTGTGTCCCTTGTGAAGGAAAATGCCCTAATCGGTAAAAAAACTGTAAATGTGGAGGGCGACTCGTGCTTCAATAACCCCATGTTCAATTCCGACTCGACCCCATTTCAGGCAGGGTCTATCGCGACAACCACGTTTTGTGAAAATAACACTAAAGACAAGAAAATAGTAGGGGTACACATTGCCAATAAACTGTGTATGATTGGAGCTCGCTTGCGAAATAAGTCGAACAATGTTGTTTGTCCAAACCATAGGGGCCATTGCTCCGCAAATGTATCCGAATCAGATCCAATAGGTAACGAAGGTAAATGGTCTGAAATTGTGTCCCGCAACATATCAAATGATGTTCAAATAGCTGGTTATACTGGTGATGGTGACTCTAGGAGACATGCTGGTGTGAGCGAAGGGAATGAACATAAAGTTGAACACTTTAAAGACATAAGGCACTTAGGAAATTCATTGAAGCGTGCTGTTTACAAAGCCAACTTCAGTTCAAATATGTTCAAAGGGTCTTCAAACACAAACATTAAGAATCGCTTTGCTCTTTCAATAAAACAACGGTGTGTAGCCGAGTTAAAGACAGCCCACAAGGTTTACAAGGGTGACCTAAACAAAATAAAACAATGTATGCCCAAGGTAGCCGATGCAATTGTTTCTTGCTTTGGTGGGTATTGCGGCGAGCCCTGCAAAGCATCTAGTTTAGTTTGTTGTGGTAACTACCGACAGGCTAAAAACTTCATGCCAATGAATGCTAAACTAAGAATGACAGAGGGTGATAAGGCATTACTTTTAAAATGCATGGCCATTATGCTGTCTCCCTCGGCACTTGATCAAACCAAAATTTTAACCACTACACAAAAGTGTGAGGCCGTGAATCGATCTTACCAGACAGTTAACCCAAAAATGATAACTAACCCTAGGAACTTTGCCGGTAGGATTCACGGCCAGGTTCATAAACTAAACAATGGCTACGCAGTGTCGGTATTGATTAAAACCAAGTCTCTCGGGGCCACCCTTACAAAAGATTCCACGGTCATACGTCAAATACGGAAGACCGATCAAAGAACCCAAAGGCCGAATAAATGGGTAATTGAAAAACGCAAAACTACTAGGTACGCGACACGCCAGAGACGGTATAAATTACATGAACATTTGCATTATTCTAAGGGTCTCACTGACATGGTACACGTCGTCAGAAGTTCTAGACATTTACGAGACCACAGTTATGTATAAATAGAGAATACTAGATTAGTGTTGAATAACGATAAGTTTATTTAGCGAGGCTTAGAAAACCTGGACCACGAGCCTTGTACTTGTAGATCTATATATGTATAGATTTGCCTTCATTTGCTGTGTTTTATGCATACATTTCAGCTGAATGCCTGATTTTAGTACAATTACAAAATAAAATATGAACTTTGTAGGATCTGTTAACTTCGCAAATTAGGAAAATTGCTATGATTCAAAGAAGGCAGGTCGGATGGTCATCATGGCCAATGCATCGGCCAGTGCGGACACAAACTTTGCGGGCATTATTAACCGTTACAGGTTCTAAAACTAAATGATAAGGATTGCAACACAAAGTATTATGACATAAATGAGATAATTGTTGAGAATCGTGCAAATAATTGTCAAAATGAAACTGAAAAACAACAAGGTGAACACAATGGGTCTTGGATTGTGACTCTGGTGGACATTTTGCTTCAACTTTCCCATATCTTCTCCTCTCATGTCCACTAGAGCAACCATCCCATAAAATACAGCCTTTAATGGGGTCAAGTTGGCATCTGGCAGTGATTCTCTTCATTACAGTGCGTTTGTAGGCATCAATTTTCAAAATTTGTGCAGACGACAAATCTAACCGAAAGTTCTTTAAGAGAACCCAACACTTTTAAATTTGAATAAAAACCACATTTGTCATAAATCTGATCTATTTCGAGAAAGAACATGAAGTCCTATCACACTGGTGTAAGGATTTATTGGAAAAAAATAAAGTTGAAAATACCACATATAAAGGCGTTGTGAGACAAGAATTTTGACAGAAAAAATATACTTAGGTACATCTTGGAAAACATTATTTTAACTCAGAATAAAACACAACTTTGAGTTTTGATAGGCATGGCAGACATAGTATATAATATCAGAAGTGAAAACAATCTTCATTGGAATTCTGAATGTTATAGAACATGTTTTTTTTTAGCTGTTTCGAGCTAAAAAAAAAATTCTCTGCATTTTTGGGGGGTAAAATCCATATAAAAGTAGCATTTCAGATGCCATTTGACCCCAGAGAAGGGTTTGTTTACATAGCAATCAACAGAATTTACCTCCTGACACACAATAAACAAAAACATGACCCCTAAATGTCAATGCCAGGTACTAAATAACAGTCTTGTGTCACACCTGAACCTGTGGGTGAGGTGTGAAATCCTTCTAGGCCAGTCTCCAGCAATCTTCAGTCTGTATCCAGTACTCTCTGCTGTGTGATCTGTGAAAATAAGAAGGTTTTCTGTGCATGTTTACTTGTTATTGTGATTACTAGTATAAGTTAGATATAATTAGTGTACATATACAATAGTTTACTTAGTTTTTTATTGCGATAAGGCTAGTCGCTATGCGGGCTACAAAGCGTCGAGCTCACTTGCGAAAAGTTTGGTTCAAAAAGGGGCCTGGGAGTCCCAACAAGTTAAAACTCTTTCTTTTCCTACTGTTGTTGATAAGAAGTATGTGAGGTTGGAAAAGAAATCATTTGATAGTAGAATACATCACAATAACAATGTACTAACCTTCAAAGATACCGATGGTACGGACACGACTGTGTCAGCGTTACGACCCCGTCCCAATGCCTCCAATGTAGTTGATGAGTACAGTAGTTTTGATGACTCGTCACTTCATCCAGACTTGTATACCAATAAGTTGATGGTTCAGGCTGAGGTCCAGGTTCTTTTCAACACTGCATTTAAAGAACATACTCAAATTAAACCAAACTGTGATGGTGATTTAAATTTTGATGCCGCTAACTCCATTAAGTGGGGTCTAGGTTGGCGTGAGCGGCTAAAGTGTACAAAGTGTTCATACATTAGCAAGTATCGCAATCTTTACGAGGAGGTTGATAGTAAAAAAGGTCGTGGTAGGCGTGCCGCAAAGATAAACATAGGCCTTCAGCTTGGTCTGTGCACTACACCAATCAGCAATACCGGTGTGCGCAGAATTCTGAAAAACGCTAATATAATAGCCCCCACCCAGTCCTCCATGCAAAGGTTAAGTAACAAAGTTAATGAAAAGGTAGAAAGTGTCAATGTTCAGGACATGCATGAGCAAAGTGTGTCCCTTGTGAAGGAAAATGCCCTAATCGGTAAAAAAACTGTAAATGTGGAGGGCGACTCGTGCTTCAATAACCCCATGTTCAATTCCGACTCGACCCCATTTCAGGCAGGGTCTATCGCGACAACCACGTTTTGTGAAAATAACACTAAAGACAAGAAAATAGTAGGGGTACACATTGCCAATAAACTGTGTATGATTGGAGCTCGCTTGCGAAATAAGTCGAACAATGTTGTTTGTCCAAACCATAGGGGCCATTGCTCCGCAAATGTATCCGAATCAGATCCAATAGGTAACGAAGGTAAATGGTCTGAAATTGTGTCCCGCAACATATCAAATGATGTTCAAATAGCTGGTTATACTGGTGATGGTGACTCTAGGAGACATGCTGGTGTGAGCGAAGGGAATGAACATAAAGTTGAACACTTTAAAGACATAAGGCACTTAGGAAATTCATTGAAGCGTGCTGTTTACAAAGCCAACTTCAGTTCAAATATGTTCAAAGGGTCTTCAAACACAAACATTAAGAATCGCTTTGCTCTTTCAATAAAACAACGGTGTGTAGCCGAGTTAAAGACAGCCCACAAGGTTTACAAGGGTGACCTAAACAAAATAAAACAATGTATGCCCAAGGTAGCCGATGCAATTGTTTCTTGCTTTGGTGGGTATTGCGGCGAGCCCTGCAAAGCATCTAGTTTAGTTTGTTGTGGTAACTACCGACAGGCTAAAAACTTCATGCCAATGAATGCTAAACTAAGAATGACAGAGGGTGATAAGGCATTACTTTTAAAATGCATGGCCATTATGCTGTCTCCCTCGGCACTTGATCAAACCAAAATTTTAACCACTACACAAAAGTGTGAGGCCGTGAATCGATCTTACCAGACAGTTAACCCAAAAATGATAACTAACCCTAGGAACTTTGCCGGTAGGATTCACGGCCAGGTTCATAAACTAAACAATGGCTACGCAGTGTCGGTATTGATTAAAACCAAGTCTCTCGGGGCCACCCTTACAAAAGGTTCCACGGTCATACGTCAAATACGGAAGACCGATCAAAGAACCCAAAGGCCGAATAAATGGGTAATTGAAAAACGCAAAACTACTAGGTACGCGACACGCCAGAGACGGAATAAATTACATGAACATTTGCATTATTCTAAGGGTCTCACTGACATGGTACACGTCGTCAGAAGTTCTAGACATTTACGAGACCACAGTTATGTATAAATAGAGAATACTAGATTAGTGTTGAATAACGATAAGTTTATTTAGCGAGGCTTAGAAAACCTGGACCACGAGCCTTGTACTTGTAGATCTATATATGTATAGATTTGCCTTCATTTGCTGTGTTTTATGCATACATTTCAGCTGAATGCCTGATTTTAGTACAATTACAAAATAAAATATGAACTTTGTAGGATCTGTTAACTTCGCAAATTAGGAAAATTGCTATGATTCAAAGAAGGCAGGTCGGATGGTCATCATGGCCAATGCATCGGCCAGTGCGGACACAAACTTTGCGGGCATTATTAACCGTTACAGGTTCTAAAACTAAATGATAAGGATTGCAACACAAAGTATTATGACATAAATGAGATAATTGTTGAGAATCGTGCAAATAATTGTCAAAATGAAACTGAAAAACAACAAGGTGAACACAATGGGTCTTGGATTGTGACTCTGGTGGACATTTTGCTTCAACTTTCCCATATCTTCTCCTCTCATGTCCACTAGAGCAACCATCCCATAAAATACAGCCTTTAATGGGGTCAAGTTGGCATCTGGCAGTGATTCTCTTCATTACAGTGCGTTTGTAGGCATCAATTTTCAAAATTTGTGCAGACGACAAATCTAACCGAAAGTTCTTTAAGAGAACCCAACACTTTTAAATTTGAATAAAAACCACATTTGTCATAAATCTGATCTATTTCGAGAAAGAACATGAAGTCCTATCACACTGGTGTAAGGATTTATTGGAAAAAAATAAAGTTGAAAATACCACATATAAAGGCGTTGTGAGACAAGAATTTTGACAGAAAAAATATACTTAGGTACATCTTGGAAAACATTATTTTAACTCAGAATAAAACACAACTTTGAGTTTTGATAGGCATGGCAGACATAGTATATAATATCAGAAGTGAAAACAATCTTCATTGGAATTCTGAATGTTATAGAACATGTTTTTTTTTAGCTGTTTCGAGCTAAAAAAAAAATTCTCTGCATTTTTGGGGGGTAAAATCCATATAAAAGTAGCATTTCAGATGCCATTTGACCCCAGAGAAGGGTTTGTTTACATAGCAATCAACAGAATTTACCTCCTGACACACAATAAACAAAAACATGACCCCTAAATGTCAATGCCAGGTACTAAATAACAGTCTTGTGTCACACCTGAACCTGTGGGTGAGGTGTGAAATCCTTCTAGGCCAGTCTCCAGCAATCTTCAGTCTGTATCCAGTACTCTCTGCTGTGTGATCTGTGAAAATAAGAAGGTTTTCTGTGCATGTTTACTTGTTATTGTGATTACTAGTATAAGTTAGATATAATTAGTGTACATATACAATAGTTTACTTAGTTTTTTATTGCGATAAGGCTAGTCGCTATGCGGGCTACAAAGCGTCGAGCTCACTTGCGAAAAGTTTGGTTCAAAAAGGGGCCTGGGAGTCCCAACAAGTTAAAACTCTTTCTTTTCCTACTGTTGTTGATAAGAAGTATGTGAGGTTGGAAAAGAAATCATTTGATAGTAGAATACATCACAATAACAATGTACTAACCTTCAAAGATACCGATGGTACGGACACGACTGTGTCAGCGTTACGACCCCGTCCCAATGCCTCCAATGTAGTTGATGAGTACAGTAGTTTTGATGACTCGTCACTTCATCCAGACTTGTATACCAATAAGTTGATGGTTCAGGCTGAGGTCCAGGTTCTTTTCAACACTGCATTTAAAGAACATACTCAAATTAAACCAAACTGTGATGGTGATATAAATTTTGATGCCGCTAACTCCATTAAGTGGGGTCTAGGTTGGCGTGAGCGGCTAAAGTGTACAAAGTGTTCATACATTAGCAAGTATCGCAATCTTTACGAGGAGGTTGATAGTAAAAAAGGTCGTGGTAGGCGTGCCGCAAAGATAAACATAGGCCTTCAGCTTGGTCTGTGCACTACACCAATCAGCAATACCGGTGTGCGCAGAATTCTGAAAAACGCTAATATAATAGCCCCCACCCAGTCCTCCATGCAAAGGTTAAGTAACAAAGTTAATGAAAAGGTAGAAAGTGTCAATGTTCAGGACATGCATGAGCAAAGTGTGTCCCTTGTGAAGGAAAATGCCCTAATCGGTAAAAAAACTGTAAATGTGGAGGGCGACTCGTGCTTCAATAACCCCATGTTCAATTCCGACTCGACCCCATTTCAGGCAGGGTCTATCGCGACAACCACGTTTTGTGAAAATAACACTAAAGACAAGAAAATAGTAGGGGTACACATTGCCAATAAACTGTGTATGATTGGAGCTCGCTTGCGAAATAAGTCGAACAATGTTGTTTGTCCAAACCATAGGGGCCATTGCTCCGCAAATGTATCCGAATCAGATCCAATAGGTAACGAAGGTAAATGGTCTGAAATTGTGTCCCGCAACATATCAAATGATGTTCAAATAGCTGGTTATACTGGTGATGGTGACTCTAGGAGACATGCTGGTGTGAGCGAAGGGAATGAACATAAAGTTGAACACTTTAAAGACATAAGGCACTTAGGAAATTCATTGAAGCGTGCTGTTTACAAAGCCAACTTCAGTTCAAATATGTTCAAAGGGTCTTCAAACACAAACATTAAGAATCGCTTTGCTCTTTCAATAAAACAACGGTGTGTAGCCGAGTTAAAGACAGCCCACAAGGTTTACAAGGGTGACCTAAACAAAATAAAACAATGTATGCCCAAGGTAGCCGATGCAATTGTTTCTTGCTTTGGTGGGTATTGCGGCGAGCCCTGCAAAGCATCTAGTTTAGTTTGTTGTGGTAACTACCGACAGGCTAAAAACTTCATGCCAATGAATGCTAAACTAAGAATGACAGAGGGTGATAAGGCATTACTTTTAAAATGCATGGCCATTATGCTGTCTCCCTCGGCACTTGATCAAACCAAAATTTTAACCACTACACAAAAGTGTGAGGCCGTGAATCGATCTTACCAGACAGTTAACCCAAAAATGATAACTAACCCTAGGAACTTTGCCGGTAGGATTCACGGCCAGGTTCATAAACTAAACAATGGCTACGCAGTGTCGGTATTGATTAAAACCAAGTCTCTCGGGGCCACCCTTACAAAAGATTCCACGGTCATACGTCAAATACGGAAGACCGATCAAAGAACCCAAAGGCCGAATAAATGGGTAATTGAAAAACGCAAAACTACTAGGTACGCGACACGCCAGAGACGGTATAAATTACATGAACATTTGCATTATTCTAAGGGTCTCACTGACATGGTACACGTCGTCAGAAGTTCTAGACATTTACGAGACCACAGTTATGTATAAATAGAGAATACTAGATTAGTGTTGAATAACGATAAGTTTATTTAGCGAGGCTTAGAAAACCTGGACCACGAGCCTTGTACTTGTAGATCTATATATGTATAGATTTGCCTTCATTTGCTGTGTTTTATGCATACATTTCAGCTGAATGCCTGATTTTAGTACAATTACAAAATAAAATATGAACTTTGTAGGATCTGTTAACTTCGCAAATTAGGAAAATTGCTATGATTCAAAGAAGGCAGGTCGGATGGTCATCATGGCCAATGCATCGGCCAGTGCGGACACAAACTTTGCGGGCATTATTAACCGTTACAGGTTCTAAAACTAAATGATAAGGATTGCAACACAAAGTATTATGACATAAATGAGATAATTGTTGAGAATCGTGCAAATAATTGTCAAAATGAAACTGAAAAACAACAAGGTGAACACAATGGGTCTTGGATTGTGACTCTGGTGGACATTTTGCTTCAACTTTCCCATATCTTCTCCTCTCATGTCCACTAGAGCAACCATCCCATAAAATACAGCCTTTAATGGGGTCAAGTTGGCATCTGGCAGTGATTCTCTTCATTACAGTGCGTTTGTAGGCATCAATTTTCAAAATTTGTGCAGACGACAAATCTAACCGAAAGTTCTTTAAGAGAACCCAACACTTTTAAATTTGAATAAAAACCACATTTGTCATAAATCTGATCTATTTCGAGAAAGAACATGAAGTCCTATCACACTGGTGTAAGGATTTATTGGAAAAAAATAAAGTTGAAAATACCACATATAAAGGCGTTGTGAGACAAGAATTTTGACAGAAAAAATATACTTAGGTACATCTTGGAAAACATTATTTTAACTCAGAATAAAACACAACTTTGAGTTTTGATAGGCATGGCAGACATAGTATATAATATCAGAAGTGAAAACAATCTTCATTGGAATTCTGAATGTTATAGAACATGTTTTTTTTTAGCTGTTTCGAGCTAAAAAAAAAATTCTCTGCATTTTTGGGGGGTAAAATCCATATAAAAGTAGCATTTCAGATGCCATTTGACCCCAGAGAAGGGTTTGTTTACATAGCAATCAACAGAATTTACCTCCTGACACACAATAAACAAAAACATGACCCCTAAATGTCAATGCCAGGTACTAAATAACAGTCTTGTGTCACACCTGAACCTGTGGGTGAGGTGTGAAATCCTTCTAGGCCAGTCTCCAGCAATCTTCAGTCTGTATCCAGTACTCTCTGCTGTGTGATCTGTGAAAATAAGAAGGTTTTCTGTGCATGTTTACTTGTTATTGTGATTACTAGTATAAGTTAGATATAATTAGTGTACATATACAATAGTTTACTTAGTTTTTTATTGCGATAAGGCTAGTCGCTATGCGGGCTACAAAGCGTCGAGCTCACTTGCGAAAAGTTTGGTTCAAAAAGGGGCCTGGGAGTCCCAACAAGTTAAAACTCTTTCTTTTCCTACTGTTGTTGATAAGAAGTATGTGAGGTTGGAAAAGAAATCATTTGATAGTAGAATACATCACAATAACAATGTACTAACCTTCAAAGATACCGATGGTACGGACACGACTGTGTCAGCGTTACGACCCCGTCCCAATGCCTCCAATGTAGTTGATGAGTACAGTAGTTTTGATGACTCGTCACTTCATCCAGACTTGTATACCAATAAGTTGATGGTTCAGGCTGAGGTCCAGGTTCTTTTCAACACTGCATTTAAAGAACATACTCAAATTAAACCAAACTGTGATGGTGATATAAATTTTGATGCCGCTAACTCCATTAAGTGGGGTCTAGGTTGGCGTGAGCGGCTAAAGTGTACAAAGTGTTCATACATTAGCAAGTATCGCAATCTTTACGAGGAGGTTGATAGTAAAAAAGGTCGTGGTAGGCGTGCCGCAAAGATAAACATAGGCCTTCAGCTTGGTCTGTGCACTACACCAATCAGCAATACCGGTGTGCGCAGAATTCTGAAAAACGCTAATATAATAGCCCCCACCCAGTCCTCCATGCAAAGGTTAAGTAACAAAGTTAATGAAAAGGTAGAAAGTGTCAATGTTCAGGACATGCATGAGCAAAGTGTGTCCCTTGTGAAGGAAAATGCCCTAATCGGTAAAAAAACTGTAAATGTGGAGGGCGACTCGTGCTTCAATAACCCCATGTTCAATTCCGACTCGACCCCATTTCAGGCAGGGTCTATCGCGACAACCACGTTTTGTGAAAATAACACTAAAGACAAGAAAATAGTAGGGGTACACATTGCCAATAAACTGTGTATGATTGGAGCTCGCTTGCGAAATAAGTCGAACAATGTTGTTTGTCCAAACCATAGGGGCCATTGCTCCGCAAATGTATCCGAATCAGATCCAATAGGTAACGAAGGTAAATGGTCTGAAATTGTGTCCCGCAACATATCAAATGATGTTCAAATAGCTGGTTATACTGGTGATGGTGACTCTAGGAGACATGCTGGTGTGAGCGAAGGGAATGAACATAAAGTTGAACACTTTAAAGACATAAGGCACTTAGGAAATTCATTGAAGCGTGCTGTTTACAAAGCCAACTTCAGTTCAAATATGTTCAAAGGGTCTTCAAACACAAACATTAAGAATCGCTTTGCTCTTTCAATACAACAACGGTGTGTAGCCGAGTTAAAGACAGCCCACAAGGTTTACAAGGGTGACCTAAACAAAATAAAACAATGTATGCCCAAGGTAGCCGATGCAATTGTTTCTTGCTTTGGTGGGTATTGCGGCGAGCCCTGCAAAGCATCTAGTTTAGTTTGTTGTGGTAACTACCGACAGGCTAAAAACTTCATGCCAATGAATGCTAAACTAAGAATGACAGAGGGTGATAAGGCATTACTTTTAAAATGCATGGCCATTATGCTGTCTCCCTCGGCACTTGATCAAACCAAAATTTTAACCACTACACAAAAGTGTGAGGCCGTGAATCGATCTTACCAGACAGTTAACCCAAAAATGATAACTAACCCTAGGAACTTTGCCGGTAGGATTCACGGCCAGGTTCATAAACTAAACAATGGCTACGCAGTGTCGGTATTGATTAAAACCAAGTCTCTCGGGGCCACCCTTACAAAAGGTTCCACGGTCATACGTCAAATACGGAAGACCGATCAAAGAACCCAAAGGCCGAATAAATGGGTAATTGAAAAACGCAAAACTACTAGGTACGCGACACGCCAGAGACGGAATAAATTACATGAACATTTGCATTATTCTAAGGGTCTCACTGACATGGTACACGTCGTCAGAAGTTCTAGACATTTACGAGACCACAGTTATGTATAAATAGAGAATACTAGATTAGTGTTGAATAACGATAAGTTTATTTAGCGAGGCTTAGAAAACCTGGACCACGAGCCTTGTACTTGTAGATCTATATATGTATAGATTTGCCTTCATTTGCTGTGTTTTATGCATACATTTCAGCTGAATGCCTGATTTTAGTACAATTACAAAATAAAATATGAACTTTGTACGATCTGTTAACTTCGCAAATTAGGAAAATTGCTATGATTCAAAGAAGGCAGGTCGGATGGTCATCATGGCCAATGCATCGGCCAGTGCGGACACAAACTTTGCGGGCATTATTAACCGTTACAGGTTCTAAAACTAAATGATAAGGATTGCAACACAAAGTATTATGACATAAATGAGATAATTGTTGAGAATCGTGCAAATAATTGTCAAAATGAAACTGAAAAACAACAAGGTGAACACAATGGGTCTTGGATTGTGACTCTGGTGGACATTTTGCTTCAACTTTCCCATATCTTCTCCTCTCATGTCCACTAGAGCAACCATCCCATAAAATACAGCCTTTA
Source organism: Congeria kusceri (assembly GCA_027627225.1). Taxonomy (NCBI): domain Eukaryota; kingdom Metazoa; phylum Mollusca; class Bivalvia; order Myida; family Dreissenidae; genus Congeria; species Congeria kusceri. Next base: position 13,393,308 of record CM051037.1, on the reverse strand, counting down.
ATGGGGTCAAGTTGGCATCTGGCAGTGATTCTCTTCATTACAGTGCGTTTGTAGGCATCAATTTTCAAAATTTGTGCAGACGACAAATCTAACCGAAAGTTCTTTAAGAGAACCCAACACTTTTAAATTTGAATAAAAACCACATTTGTCATAAATCTGATCTATTTCGAGAAAGAACATGAAGTCCTATCACACTGGTGTAAGGATTTATTGGAAAAAAATAAAGTTGAAAATACCACATATAAAGGCGTTGTGAGACAAGAATTTTGACAGAAAAAATATACTTAGGTACATCTTGGAAAACATTATTTTAACTCAGAATAAAACACAACTTTGAGTTTTGATAGGCATGGCAGACATAGTATATAATATCAGAAGTGAAAACAATCTTCATTGGAATTCTGAATGTTATAGAACATGTTTTTTTTTAGCTGTTTCGAGCTAAAAAAAAAATTCTCTGCATTTTTGGGGGGTAAAATCCATATAAAAGTAGCATTTCAGATGCCATTTGACCCCAGAGAAGGGTTTGTTTACATAGCAATCAACAGAATTTACCTCCTGACACACAATAAACAAAAACATGACCCCTAAATGTCAATGCCAGGTACTAAATAACAGTCTTGTGTCACACCTGAACCTGTGGGTGAGGTGTGAAATCCTTCTAGGCCAGTCTCCAGCAATCTTCAGTCTGTATCCAGTACTCTCTGCTGTGTGATCTGTGAAAATAAGAAGGTTTTCTGTGCATGTTTACTTGTTATTGTGATTACTAGTATAAGTTAGATATAATTAGTGTACATATACAATAGTTTACTTAGTTTTTTATTGCGATAAGGCTAGTCGCTATGCGGGCTACAAAGCGTCGAGCTCACTTGCGAAAAGTTTGGTTCAAAAAGGGGCCTGGGAGTCCCAACAAGTTAAAACTCTTTCTTTTCCTACTGTTGTTGATAAGAAGTATGTGAGGTTGGAAAAGAAATCATTTGATAGTAGAATACATCACAATAACAATGTACTAACCTTCAAAGATACCGATGGTACGGACACGACTGTGTCAGCGTTACGACCCCGTCCCAATGCCTCCAATGTAGTTGATGAGTACAGTAGTTTTGATGACTCGTCACTTCATCCAGACTTGTATACCAATAAGTTGATGGTTCAGGCTGAGGTCCAGGTTCTTTTCAACACTGCATTTAAAGAACATACTCAAATTAAACCAAACTGTGATGGTGATTTAAATTTTGATGCCGCTAACTCCATTAAGTGGGGTCTAGGTTGGCGTGAGCGGCTAAAGTGTACAAAGTGTTCATACATTAGCAAGTATCGCAATCTTTACGAGGAGGTTGATAGTAAAAAAGGTCGTGGTAGGCGTGCCGCAAAGATAAACATAGGCCTTCAGCTTGGTCTGTGCACTACACCAATCAGCAATACCGGTGTGCGCAGAATTCTGAAAAACGCTAATATAATAGCCCCCACCCAGTCCTCCATGCAAAGGTTAAGTAACAAAGTTAATGAAAAGGTAGAAAGTGTCAATGTTCAGGACATGCATGAGCAAAGTGTGTCCCTTGTGAAGGAAAATGCCCTAATCGGTAAAAAAACTGTAAATGTGGAGGGCGACTCGTGCTTCAATAACCCCATGTTCAATTCCGACTCGACCCCATTTCAGGCAGGGTCTATCGCGACAACCACGTTTTGTGAAAATAACACTAAAGACAAGAAAATAGTAGGGGTACACATTGCCAATAAACTGTGTATGATTGGAGCTCGCTTGCGAAATAAGTCGAACAATGTTGTTTGTCCAAACCATAGGGGCCATTGCTCCGCAAATGTATCCGAATCAGATCCAATAGGTAACGAAGGTAAATGGTCTGAAATTGTGTCCCGCAACATATCAAATGATGTTCAAATAGCTGGTTATACTGGTGATGGTGACTCTAGGAGACATGCTGGTGTGAGCGAAGGGAATGAACATAAAGTTGAACACTTTAAAGACATAAGGCACTTAGGAAATTCATTGAAGCGTGCTGTTTACAAAGCCAACTTCAGTTCAAATATGTTCAAAGGGTCTTCAAACACAAACATTAAGAATCGCTTTGCTCTTTCAATAAAACAACGGTGTGTAGCCGAGTTAAAGACAGCCCACAAGGTTTACAAGGGTGACCTAAACAAAATAAAACAATGTATGCCCAAGGTAGCCGATGCAATTGTTTCTTGCTTTGGTGGGTATTGCGGCGAGCCCTGCAAAGCATCTAGTTTAGTTTGTTGTGGTAACTACCGACAGGCTAAAAACTTCATGCCAATGAATGCTAAACTAAGAATGACAGAGGGTGATAAGGCATTACTTTTAAAATGCATGGCCATTATGCTGTCTCCCTCGGCACTTGATCAAACCAAAATTTTAACCACTACACAAAAGTGTGAGGCCGTGAATCGATCTTACCAGACAGTTAACCCAAAAATGATAACTAACCCTAGGAACTTTGCCGGTAGGATTCACGGCCAGGTTCATAAACTAAACAATGGCTACGCAGTGTCGGTATTGATTAAAACCAAGTCTCTCGGGGCCACCCTTACAAAAGGTTCCACGGTCATACGTCAAATACGGAAGACCGATCAAAGAACCCAAAGGCCGAATAAATGGGTAATTGAAAAACGCAAAACTACTAGGTACGCGACACGCCAGAGACGGTATAAATTACATGAACATTTGCATTATTCTAAGGGTCTCACTGACATGGTACACGTCGTCAGAAGTTCTAAACATTTACGAGACCACAGTTATGTATAAATAGAGAATACTAGATTAGTGTTGAATAACGATAAGTTTATTTAGCGAGGCTTAGAAAACCTGGACCACGAGCCTTGTACTTGTAGATCTATATATGTATAGATTTGCCTTCATTTGCTGTGTTTTATGCATACATTTCAGCTGAATGCCTGATTTTAGTACAATTACAAAATAAAATATGAACTTTGTAGGATCTGTTAACTTCGCAAATTAGGAAAATTGCTATGATTCAAAGAAGGCAGGTCGGATGGTCATCATGGCCAATGCATCGGCCAGTGCGGACACAAACTTTGCGGGCATTATTAACCGTTACAGGTTCTAAAACTAAATGATAAGGATTGCAACACAAAGTATTATGACATAAATGAGATAATTGTTGAGAATCGTGCAAATAATTGTCAAAATGAAACTGAAAAACAACAAGGTGAACACAATGGGTCTTGGATTGTGACTCTGGTGGACATTTTGCTTCAACTTTCCCATATCTTCTCCTCTCATGTCCACTAGAGCAACCATCCCATAAAATACAGCCTTTAATGGGGTCAAGTTGGCATCTGGCAGTGATTCTCTTCATTACAGTGCGTTTGTAGGCATCAATTTTCAAAATTTGTGCAGACGACAAATCTAACCGAAAGTTCTTAACGGTTACGCATGCGCAAATAATTTCCTTCATTGTTACATATAAAATATTCAATGTTTGATTTCAATTTTCACCATGACCAAGCGACTTCCCAATATATCACCATACATTGTTGGAAAGGTAAGACCATAACCTTTGGAAAAAACAGCATGTCAAAAATTTCTCTACGTTGTAACTCAAAATATTTACCTTAGAATAAACACACCGGTTTTGACAGACATGGGGGCTGCCATTTTGTGCATGAATACATGCGCCAAAAGTTATGAAGCTGGGAACTATTTAAGATAAAGTAATCCCTAAAACTGTCTTTTTTTCTTATTTCTTACATATATACCTTTAAATTGATACCAAAACATATCATTTAAACTGTATTTTAAAAATCATATGCATTATACACTGAACCCTATGTGTTTATTATCTAACTGACAGCATGTAACCCTGAGGATGTGACTTCCGTTTTGGTGTAATTTGACCTCGTTACATTTTAATAGTTATTGTATATCTAATTTGCTTTTAAAAGCGACGATATTATAATCTGAAACAAATACTACTGTTTAGCTAAAGAAATATATAATTTTTTATGAAGTTTTGTATCTATTCCGAATGCGAACGGTAATGTACGGACGGCTACGGCTTTCGTCGAAATTACACGGAAATTAACGAGCTAATTATGGGTCGAATACCTTAAATCATACATCATTGCAAGCTGAAATAATCGCGTCGTTTTACAGCGTAAATAAACTAGAAAAAAAAATCGAGATAATTTAAAAGCCTACAGATTCTATTTCTGTACAATGCTTTTAAAATTATCGATTTTGTCGTTAGTGGGATAAAATATACACAGTAATATATTGTGTATAGCTGTACATTCGTTGTACGAATAAATACGGTGAGCTCGGTTTTACACCTGGCGCTATAAGCTAGTGGCAAGTGTATTGCATATTGAACCGGAAGTAACGGACTTGAATGTGTTCAAAACTTTACGTAGAGATTGCGTTGTATTGTATAATACAATTCAATCGTTGCGTTCGCGCATGTATATGTTTGTGCGTATGAGCGTGTTCATCTGTAAATATTTTAATTAAATTAGATTGTTCCATCAATTTAAATAAAGTAATTGATGTAAATAAATTAAATTAATTTCTTTTAAATACGTGTTAGAAAATTTCAAAAGTTTAATTTTGATACAAGATTAAACATTGATATTTTGATCAAACTTGTAATTTAAATTGTACAGTTTGTTCAATAAGGGTTTTAAATATTATAATAATAAAAAAATTGTTTTGAGACTAACTAATTGGATGAATAAGTGGATTGTTTGATGTTATGTTGTTTTATATATGACATGTTTTGCATTTACTGATGTATATTATAATTTACTATAGTAATAACTGAATTTGATTAACGATACACTACTGAAGTAAGCTTGTATCATCTTATGATTTGATATATGTGAATTGAATTCCAAAGAATAGTGAATTTAAAGTTTGTGCACCAAGTATATTTGAAATGAAATGCAAGTATATTTGAAATGAAAGCTCATATTCATATATGAGGCATATGTTGCCGATTATGGGCGTTTTCGGGTTCTTTCGACAACAACAACGAAGTCAGCATACAGTTTCCATAAATGGATTATATTTACGATGAAATGTCATAAATATACAATGTTAACTTCTCGAATCAAATGTAACGAATGACCTTTTAAAAAATTACAACAATATTTCAAAACAATGTGTTCCGACGATAAAATAATTAACTAAAAATATTATGCCAAAACAATACAAAATACAAACGACATATATCAATAGAAAAATATATAAAATGTTATAGTTACCTATAAATGGATTATATTTACGATGAAATATCATACATATACAATGTTAACTTCTCGAATCAAATGTAACGAATGACATTTGACCAAGAAGTTCATGTACTAAGATATAGTTGAGTGAATGTCATGCGTGAACCTGTCAATTAAAGTATTATTATGTTAGTAAAAACAGTTCAACTTTCTACTCTACGTATCGACTACTAATCAAAATACTAATTTCTATCTAAATTTACAGTTAACTAAAGTCTACATTGCCCAATTTATGAATGACAATTATGGTTAATATAAAATTATGATGTAAATAATTCAAAACAAATTTCCAATTACTCAATACATATATTTATTTTATAAATATATTTAATACATTATTATACACCTACAACACATTTCCCCACTCCGAGGAAATGTCGTCCTCGACATTATAAAATTCAAACATCGCTTCCTAGCAAGGTTTGATATAGTTCACGATTGTATAAATCTGCGACGCGCAAACGGTTGTTGTGATAAACGCAACAAAGAATAAATCAGCAACATCAACTCATTCGTTCACATATGTTTATTTTAAATATGTTATCAAACATATTTAAACGACAATGATACATAAACATAGGGCAGATAATAAAACAATTTACATTTAAAATTCTGAATATACTGTTATAGGTACAGTTACATGTGTTAGCACTGCACATATACTCATCTTTTCATTGGTTACTATAATAAAAATATCACAATCAAAGACATAATTTCAAAAGAATATTCAATTACATAGAAACAATTATTATAGCTTAAATTCTCCGGTTGATAACCACGCAGGCCTACGGGTCTTTCGTTGACTACGGCGCAACGGCAGATGCCTAGACTTCCGCTTGGAGCGTCGTGGTTCTGGATCCATTTCCAGCGTGTGACTGTCCGAACTGGCGGAATCTGGCCGCTCATCGACATCTGTGGTGGATTCGTCGGAAGCTTCAAGGGAAGAATAGCCCTCCACTTCCTGAATAGGAAGGAAAGAACAGGGCAGAAGATGGTTCCGGTGGATAGTTTTAATTCCATCGTCACCGCTCTCTTTCCTTATGCGATATACGGGAAAACTGCAATCAGGCTGGTCTACAATTACGTAAATGTCTGACGTCCATATATCACTTAGCTTGTGTTCTCCCTTTATTCCGTAATTCCGAAGTAGACACCGGTCTCCCGGAAGTAGTTTAGCCTCCATGACCCTGATGTCGTATCGCTGTTTGGCTTTACTAGCTTTCTCTACAGCACATCGGTTGGCAAACTTGTAAGCGTCACCCAAATGTTGTTCCAGTTGCCGCATATATTCCGATGGCGAGGCGCCACCAATACGTTGGCGGCGAATTCCCAAAACTGCGTCAATAGCTAGTCCCGGTGTTCTGCCAAACATGAGGTGGTACGGTGAATATCCAGTAACCTCACGTTTGGTCACGTTATATGCGTGCACTAACGCTGGAATTGCTGTTTTCCAGTAAGATTTTCGTTCAGACTCTAATGTGCGCAGCATTTTAATTAGCGTTTGGTTAAAGCGCTCGCACTGGCCATTACCCTGGGGGTGATATGGCGTTGTGCGCGTGCGTTTGAAACCAGCGATCTTGCATAGTCTCTGTATAACCTCAGAGAGAAAGTTCTGGCCTCGATTACTATGAAGTTTTTCGGGAAACCCGTAGTGGATGAAAAATTGTTCGAATACTATTTTTGCGGTGGTACGAGCGGTCTGATTGTTGGCAGGAAAAGCTTGCGCGTAGCGCGTAAAGTGGTCGGTAATAACGAGCACGTTTTCATAACCCCCTTTTGACACTTCCAGTGACAGATAGTCAATGCAAATGAGTTCCATAGGGTAGGATGACTCAATATGGACTAGACCTGCTGCTAAGGGCGGTTATCTTTTGCTACGCAGACATCCTCCGCACCTACTTACCCACAGCGCAACGTCCGCAGTCATACCCGGCCAATAAAACCGCTCTTTAAACAGAGAAATGGTTCTATCACGCCCCTGGTGTCCTAAATCATCGTGCAATGCACGGAATATTTCTCGGCGTGCAGACTCAGGCAGCACAATTTGATCACTGCTATTTCCTTCTGACGCATTGCGATAAAACAGAACACCATTTGATATATACAAGTGTTTAAAATTTCGTAAGTACTTTTTCACTGTTGCTCGCTGCATTTTATATTCAGTCATTTCGGGGAATTGTCCTCGATCAACAAACGTTTTTACGCGTATCCGCATTGTGACCGTATGCCCAGTCATGCATGTTGAAAGGCTGACACTTTGTTTGATCAGATGTGGTTTGAGTTTGTTCAAATGCAATCGGTGAATAATCAACGACGTGAGACGCGAGAATAGCATTGACTACATTACTACTCACAGAAACTGTGTTGTTTTGGTTTTCATCAGTATCATCATGCTGTTGCCTTGATAACACATCGGCGTCAATGTTTGATTTACCGCTTCTGTATTTGATACAGAAGTTGTAATTTGCAAGTGCGGCTTCCCATCGAAGACCACACGCATCCAGTTTAGCGGTAGTTTTTACGTATGTGAGCGGATTATTGTCCGTAAGAACCTCAAAGTGAACTCCATATATGTAATCGTGGAATTTCTCCGTTACTGCCCACTTGAGTGCGAGAAATTCTAGTTTACTTGAATGGTAATTCTTTTCCGAGGGTTTCAAACTTCTACTCGCATATGCAATAACCCATTGGGTCCCGTCGTCCTAAATCTGGTACAAAACAGCACCTAGACCATTTTAATGAGGCATCCGTATGCACAATAAACGGTTTGTTGTAATTGGCGTACGCCAAAACAGATGCAGTGCATAACGTGTTTATTAGTGTTTCAAACGCTTCTTGTTGTAGTTGACCCCATACAAATGGCGGCTTTTTGGACTTGTGGTCATCACCAGTCAACAAGTCATTCAATGGTCGAGCTATAACTGCAAAATTTTCTACAAATTTGCGATAGTAGCCCGCAAACCCTAAGAAACTTCTAACCTCTTTGATAGTTGAGGGAACTTTCCAGCTCCGGATTGCTTCTGTTTTGGACGGGTCAGTTTGAATACCTTCATGGCTAACCACGTGACCGAGGTATGTTGCTTCATTTTTCAGGAAATCGCATTTGGAAGCGTTTAGTGTTAGTTTATGTACCCTTAAACGTTCAAAACAGGCCCTTAGACGACGCGCAATGTGAGACCGGAAGTCGACGGAGAAAATGATGACGTCATCGAGATAGATGAGGCATTCCCGCAGGTTCATCTCGCCCATGCACACCTCCATCAGTCTCTGAAAAGTAGCAGGGGCATTGCAGAGCCCAAATGGCATCCGGTTACATTCAAAGAAGCCCAGGTTTCCTACCTGGAACACCGTTTTTTCTTTATCTTCTTCCGCCATTTCCACTTGCCAGTATCCGGCTTTCAAATCGAGTTTGGTGAAATAGCGGGAACCAGCTAACAGGTGCAAAGTGTCGTCTATTCTGGGTAGCGCGTACTCGTCTTTGTGAGTCCGACTATTTAGTTTCCGAAAGTCTAAACAGAAGCGTATTGATCCGTCTGTCTTTCTTACCGTGACGACATTGGCGGAAAACGGACTGTTTGACGGTCGTATGGCTCCCATGTCCAACATTTCCTGTATATGCTCTCTGACCTCGTTGACTAGACCTGGGGGTACCCTGCGATATGGTTCTTTGAATGGTTCAGGGTTTTGAAGATATATTTTACGTTTTACTATGTCAGTACTGCCTAAATCTAGTGGGCCCTTTTAAAATATATCTTGAAACTCGAAAAATAAATATTTTAAAGGTTCTTGCATTTGGGGTTCTAAATGGCTCAGATCTAAATTTAGCTCCTTCATTAAAGCATCTTTTTCTTTCTGTGACGGCTCCGATTTACCTTTTATTTCAGTCGTGCTATCTGGTGACCAGTTGTGTAGTACTTTCGCCTCGTGTAGCTCACAAAGTACTGATTTTGGCTCTATTTTGATTTGAAATGTTAAAAATACGTACATGCACTCTGGCTGTCGCACCAACAGTTCCTAGGCTTACTACCCGTGGGCAAACACCTATTCGAATTGAACTGGATTCTGATGGTTGCGTTATAGCAATAGATTCGTTGCCTGTCTTACGTACCATTCCGGATAATGTCATTGTTTGATACGGCTGTATTTTAATTGCTCGATTATTCGTCGATACAACGTTACCATTGGGCGAGCGCAATGACACGGCGGAAATTGCAGTTTGCCACTCTATTGGAATATCTTCGTGTTTCAAACCTTGTAGGAAGCGCAAGACATTGGTCCCAACTATCACTGGTACCGACAAATTGTAATCAGTATCACTAACAACAAGAACTGGTACATCAAAGCTTTGATCAGTTATGCTAGGTATTGAGATGGTCGCTTCTATGTAACCAATATATGGTATTTCGATACCATTTGCCCCTTTAACTGACAGCTCTTCAATACTATGAAGAGTTGGCTTTGGATCAATGGTTTCGTACAAGAAATGGCTTATTGTTGTTACCAAAGCTCCGGTATCAATCAGTGCTTTTGTGCATATTCCATTGATACATACCTCTGATTCATTCGACACACCAATCAAGCGGTCGAATAGTCTATGTTTCATTGAATTTGGGTCACTTCTCACGACACCGTCCGTTTGACCACCAACAGCGGCGTCTATACTTTTAAATCATTGTTGCTTTCTGCTTTACTGGTAAATCTCCCTTCTGTCTGCGTATCACTGGTTTCATTTCTAGCGCTGTTATCTGAGGTCTGGCGTCTTCCACGTCCGCGGCCTCGATAATTTCCCCTGTTTCTTGCTGTATCTATGGTTCTATGGTCAACGTAATCCACATTTCGTTCCGTTCTCATTTCATTTATTTTTCTATCTAAGTACTCCATTTTCTTGATAAGCTGCTTCAGCAATTCATCGCTTTCATCTTTAACATCTACAACACTCTGGTGAACTCTGTTCAACCTCTGTTTGGTCCCTTTGTCTTTAGAAATCTGTATTTCGAATTCCTCTTCGCGCACTTTTATTCTCAACTCTTCGTATGCCATTTTATTTTCAAAATGTACTCTGGTTGCACTCTTCAATTCCTCGCTTCGAAGTCCTCTCCAAAATCGTTTTCTCAGCATATCTTTTATCTCTTCTTCGTCTAATCTCGTCTTTTTTGTAACTTGCAAAAGTAATTCTTCGAGTCGCAGACCCCATTCTGATATGGTTTCATTCGTTTCCTGTTCTGCCATGAGAAATCTTTATAGAATAGTGTCCATACTGGCGACATTTCCGAAATTATCGTCCAGTTCCGACATGATTTAATCTACTGTAGCTTCCGGTTTCATATGTAGCATTTTGCGTTTGGCTTGGCCTCGCAATGCCTTTCTCAGACTCTGTTTTACTTTATGTTGAGAATATATCTCCTTCACATTGTCTACTTCAAGTTTCAAATCTTCAAATGAAACTTCAGTTTTAGGCACTGGTATTACACCGGAAAATGCACTCAAGTTCAATGTCTCGTACTCGGCATCCTTATAGCTACGCTGTCTACGTAGTACGACATTGTCCTCATCTTCAAAATCTATAACAGATTTCTCCTTCTCCAGCAATTCTATTCGCCTTTCAATATCAGCTAAGTATTTATTTTGCTGAAGCTCTGTCTTCGTGTGTATACTCTCGCTTTTCTGTTCTCTCTTAATCAAATAATGCTCTCGGCTGTTCAATTCTTCCTCTTTCATCTCTAACTTTCTTTCAAAGTTACTGATTCTTTCAAGTAAAGAATTTTCTTTTACTCTAAGCCTCAGCTCTTGTTCTGCGAGCATATCAGCTCTTTCAGCATACTTCCGTCTAAATTCATTCTCTTTTATTTGTATTTCAAATTCTTTTTCCTCTAAGTAGTGTTTCAGGCGAGTCTCTTCCTCTCTTTGTTTGCGCTCGCGTTCCATTAGTTCAAACTCTTTCAATTACAGTTCTGTTTCTCCTTTTCTAAATCAACTTTCTGAATACTCATTTCAGACAACTCTCTGTTTAATAGCGACACAGAAAGTCGGGTTGCAACAGGAGTTTTAGCAGCCGTTTCCTGTATTTGTTCACTTAAGCTCGAATTCGCTCTAACAGTCTGTTCTGTGCCCTCACTGTCTGCAATGTTACGCGACGGAGTGCTTTGATGATCAATCAAGTTCCGTCGACCCCTTTCAAGTAAAAGTTGTCTCTCCTCATGTAATTCTAGTAATTCTTGATCAACATTTCTACGCCTCTCCCTCGCTTGACGGTCGCTACCCGTAGACATGTTTTACAACTGTTATCAAGTCAATAAAATAATATGTTTCTACCGTCCAAGAACAAAATACAACGCTTTTAATACATTTTATTCAACAAACATGTGCAATATAAATTAATAACTGTTTGATAAACATACAAATGAAATTTAAATCATAATTATTAGTCAAACAGTTAATATAACAGAACTGTGAATGATTCACGCGTTTCTTTTGATGCTCAACTGTTAAATCAATGAAATAAATTTTCAACCTTGTTATATCCCTTTACTCAATAAGGTTATTTCAACTTATTACCTCCCCTTGTTAACAAGCATCCGATTCTAGTTATTCAGTTTACATTCGTTATATAGTATCTCCCCATTAAACGAACCAAATACAGTTATCTTAGTGTACACCTATAATCTCCCTTGAAAATAATTGGTCAATAGATTCAATAACACCCAAAGATAATTACTTATACCAGCACGCTGACTCTTTATCTGCACCACGCTGTGGAAAGTATGTACCCACTCTTTGTTGGTCACAATATCGTTACATAGTACACTAGTTAAGTATTATGATCATCTAAGGTAACTTTATTAAACTTTATTTGCGTTTAAATGGAAATGTTAAACCATGTATTGACAGAAATACAATCACAACATTTCACAATTATAATTCAAACGTCGTATTCAATTAAAACATTTGCAAGGTTTTCCTTAAGATTCGATCCCACAACCAACTGGTTAACAGTCCAGTGCGTTAACCACTACACAGTTACAGCGGTCGCTATGCGACTGTATCGATTTCGAATTACCTCGGTCACAGCGCATACGTCATAACGCGAGTACGTGCATTAATCGATAATTCGCAATTTGCACTTACACGCATTAAACTACAAATGCAGTTTAAATCGTGCATGTACTTGTTTACGACACGTTCAAGTTGATAGGTGCACCTGTTATTTATTTATTTATTTATTTATTTAAAAAGGGAAAGCTCTTTAAAAAAAAAGATAATTTTTATGAAACTTTTGTATAACTACTTTTACTGAATTTTAAACCTTTTATATTAAATTCACAATTAAATCAAACCATTGGGCAATATCACTGCTACTGAAGTAACTAATTACTAAAGTTACTAATCCGTATCTACCTTGGGTAAGTGGTGAGTAGATTTAACTCCATCATGCAATAACAACTGTGCCCGTAGATGGAAAATGCAAATTATTACGTTTTTAATATCTATTTCTATCGATACAGTAGTTGATAATTTACCAATGAGCTGACAAATGGTCGTGTCTGTAATCTCGACCAGTACGCAAAATGCACGAGAAAAGGGATTTACCGGAATGAGCAAACTCCGTCGGAACACTTACACAGTAAGAATAAAAAAAATAACACGGTTATAGTTAGTCTAACACGTTTTTAAGTGTCCATCACTGTCCGTCCAGGGTGAAGGAAAATTCTCTCTGGCGTAGCAGAACGTAAAATCCTGTACGTACGTAATAACGGTTCTGACGTCAAAGTTATGTGCACAATTTACGCGTAGCCGTACTCTTACTGGTGCTCGAGCTCTACCCCGCACTCGTATGTGTACTCCTACTCCCGGGAAAAACATGTCAAATACCGGTATCCAAGGAATTATCGCCAAACTCCTGGAAACTGCTCGGTTCCTCAAACGACCACCGGATCCTGTCTGATGAGGAATTCGTCTCCATAGCAACGTGTCCGTTACTATTCAGTATTGCTGTACTGCTCCAAACGTTGTTGATGCGAAGCTTGTTGTTGGGCGTCAGTGTTGCCGAATATGGGCGTTTTCGGGTTCTTTCGACAACAACAACGAAGTCAGCATGCAGTTTCTATAAATGGATTGTATTTACGATGAAATATCATAAATATACAATGTTAACTTCTCGAATCAAATGTAACGAATGACATTTTACCAAGAAGTTCATGTACTAAGATGCAGTTGAGTGAATGTCATGCGTGAACTGTCAATTAAAGTATTATTATGTTAGTAAAAACAGTTCAACTTTCTACTCTACGTATCGACTACTAATCAAAATACTATTCTCTATCTAAATTTACAGTTAACTAAAGTCTACATTGCCCAATTTATGAATGACAATTATGGTTAATATAAAATTATGATATAAATAATTCAAAACAAATTTCCAATTACTCAATACATATATTTATTTTATAAATATATTTAATACATTATTATACACCTACAACACATAGGTGTGTTATTATATTGAAGTATAGTTAGATATTGGGAAATTGAAACAAAGGCAAGTGTTGTGAAACTGAAGTAAAGTGAACCAGTGTGGTGAATTTGCAACTAATAAGTGAGGTCAGACTGAGACTTAATGCAGTGAAATTGACACTTAGAGCTAGTGAAAAATAGTTGAGTGAACTGATTGACATATAGTGACTGAAGTGAATTTATTTTTGTTGTATATGGAAGTCATTTGAAATGTATAAATACTGAGCAAATATTGGTGTTGAAATAATTGAGTAGTAGTGAATTGTTAAGTGTGAAGTGTATTTCACAGTGAAGTGAAGTATATAGAAGGCATTGATTGTTACATAATGTTTGGAACTATTTAGTAGACAGGAACTGAACATTAAGTGTGCAGTGAAGTTAAAGTGATATATTACAGCTTCATCAAGAATGGATACAGATTGAGAATTGAGGAGACAAAAAAGGGAGAAACAGAAAGAAGAACAAACATCAAAAGAGATGGAATTAAAAAGGAACCAGTAAATTAAAACACTGAATAAAATCAACGAAAGAGACGCAAAGATTCTTGAAATTCAGAGACAGAGAGATGAATTAATAAGGACTAGATTAGAGAACAACACAGACCAACAAAGGGATATGAATCAACCAAAGGACTTTGGACATAAACATCAACCAAGAAGAGAAACAGTTGGGGAAAGAATGGAGCAACAATGTAGAGAAATGGACCAGGAAATCAGGACTGAACTCGACTGTAATGATGATGTTGAAGGTGCGGTAGGATACACGGCGGAGGGCTACCATATACAAAATGAAAACAATGAACAAAGTGACAATAAACAATAAATTGAGTAAACATTCCAAATTCATGGTGAATCTGAGGACAGAATATTCAAAGTGGGGGTAAGATGTAGCACAAAAACAATAGGGAAATCTGACATTGACAATGGTGAAAATGATTACAATGGTGAAAACGATGAAAGGTTTACTGAGGATGATAACGATACAGAAAAGGTGTTAGAAGATGAGATTACAGAAATGAAGTTACAACACATGAAATTGAAAAAAGAATTACAACGAAAAGAAACACTTAAGCAATTAAGAGTCCAGGAATTATTACGTGAAGCCCGTCGGAAAAAGAAAGAGGAAAGAATACAGAAATTAAAACGAGCAAAACAAGAGCTAGAACAAGATATGATGGAAATATATTAGATGAAAAAGGAGAACCTGAAGGCAGTGATTACAAACACATACGTCGGGGAAATACGGATGTGATAGTTCCACAAAGTCAACCATTAATATTAAAGCCAAGTGTTCGGAAGTTTTCGGGCCCATCGCAATTTACAGAATGGAAATAGGAAATCGAAAGCATGATTCGGTCAAATATTTACCAGAAATATATACTAAAGCAATGTGTTAGAAATGCCATCTCAGGAAAACCGAGGAATGTTTTAACGACGTTAAAACCAACAGCAACGTTAGAAAATATATTGTCAATTATGGAAACCAATATTGGCAATATTAAAAGTGGACAGAGTATTATGGAAGAGTTTTACCAGGCTAGACAGGACGAAGATGAGGACATAGCTTCATGGGGTATACGGATTGAAGAAATGATCCAAAGAGCTATCGTGAAAGGTGAGATCCAGGAAAACAAGAAAGATTAAATGTTGAGAACAAAGTTTTGAAAGTTCTTGAGAAATACTGAACTGAAAAATTCTACCAGAGTATTTTTTAAAAACAGTATCGCATTTGAGGAGTTGCGAAAAAGAGTTAGGATGGAGGAACAGGAAATGAAAGTATCGCAAGACAGACAAGAACGACCCAAACAGATTAACCCAGTACACATTGACCAACAGTTAAGTATATTGAAAGACGTAACAGAGCAAATGCAAAGAATGAAGAAGCAACTAGATACACTGACCAAAGAAAAAAAACTTGGTGAGACAACAGAAATGAAAGTGCGACTAGAGAAAACAGACGTTATGATAACCAACCACAGTACTAATACAGAAGGACTTTTACACGAGGAAGAGGGTATTTAGGAAATAGAGGTCAAGGAAGAGGCAGACAACCTTACAGACAAAATACGTATGAAAGAAGCAGAAAATTCCAGCAGCATTTAAACGGGAACCATCGATGGGGTCGATGAGAGCTTTGAAACTTACACAATCCCCAAACAAAACCCATTCCAAACTGTTTTTAGTAGAATGGTTGGTAAGGCTAATCTATCTACTATTACCATCAACCAAAATGAAGCAACCGCTCTTATTGACAGCGGGTCTCAAGTAAGTATAGTCACTGAACAGTTTTACAATTAAATGAAACCGAAGCCAAAACTTATGTCAATGAACGAATTCAACCTAGAAATTAAAGCAGCTAATGGCACACACATTCCATATTCTGTATATACAGACAGCTATAGGAACACATTTTACTCAAGAACCAATAGAGACCATTCTTCTAGTTGCACCTGTTAACGAGTACCATGATATCGCTCATATCATACTTTGTACCAATGTTATCAGAAATGTGAATGATATGTGTCACAATGAATGCTCAAATTCGGAATGGAATGCAGCTTTCTTGGCGATAGAATCAAACATTGGACACCTTCCTTGCCACTAAAGACATAACGTTATATCCAAATGAAACCAGAACCGTGGTAGGTTTCCTGCGAAAACGTCGAAATATTGACGAAGCTGTTACGAAACAATGCCAGTTTGATAATCACGGGGCATTAGTATTTCAAAGAGTTGTATCTATCAACACACGGGGTCAAAAATGCGAGAATACCTGTGAAATTGTGCAACATATCTGCAAGGCATGTGAAAATAGGAGCAAAACGCGAACTTAGTGAACTACAGGAAGTACAAGTTCTGCGAGAATCTCCGGTACTGCAGCCGCTAAGCGCCACCGTATCTACTGTAAATGCTGCACCTGAAACAGAAAACAAAAACAGTTATAAAAACATGAAAAGTGAATATGATGTGGATCTCAAATGAACTGACTTAAGTCCAGAACAAAAGCAGCATGTTTACAAATTGTTTAGAAAATGGGATACAGTGTTTCCGAAATCGAAACTTGGCATAGGACACACAACTGCAGTCAAACATGCTATCAAATCGATCAATCTAGAACCGTTTAAAGAGCCATATAGGCGCGTACCTCCTGCTCTATTCAATGAAATACGAGAACATCTCAAAGAAATGCTAGAAATAGGAGCAATACGAGAATCTCAGAGCAGGTCATCTAACTGTGTAATCGTCAGGAAAAAGGATGGAACTATACGATTCTGTATTGATTTCCGAAAGATGAATGCCAATACGAAAAAGGACAGTTATGCCATTCCAAAAGTTGAAGACACTATACATCTTCTTGCAGGATCACGGTACTTTTTGAAAATTAGATCTCAAATCTGGATATGGGCAATTTAAATTAGAAGAAGATGATAAAGAGAAGACGGCGTTCTAGATTTTTATGAATGTAACCGTCTCCCATTCGGCCTCTGCAATGCTCCTGCTACATTTCAACGGTTAATGGAACGCTGAATGGGTGATTTAAACCTAAGAGATTGCCTGATTTACTTGGATGACATCATTATTTTCTCAAGAGACGTGAATTCAATGATTTCAAGGCTTGATCAAGTATTTTCTCACTTGGCAGAGTACAATTTGAAAATCAAACCATCGAAATGTGAATTTTTCAAAACGAAAACCACTTACCTTGGTCACGTGGTATCAGCAGATGGCATCGAAGCAGATCCCGTCAAGATAGAAGCAGTTAAAAATTGGCCCACTCCGAAATCTGTGAAAGATGTTCGTAAATTTCTCGGCTTTGTTGCTGAAAGGCCATCCTACTTAACAGAGCAAGCAAACAAATCAAAAACAACCAAGCCAGTACCATTTCAATGGGGATCCGAGCAACAAACTGCTTTCGATGAACTGAAGAAACAGTTGACCAATCCGCCAATCTTAGCCTATGCAGATTATAGTTTGCCATTTGTCCTGCACACGGACGCCTCATCAAACGGACTAGGAGCTGTGCTGTATTAACGTCAAGACGGACACGAAAAAGTAATAGCTTATGCAAGCCGATCACTCAAACCATCAGAGAAGCATTACCCGGCGAACTAATTGGAGTTTGGCGCTTAAATGGTCCATAACTGCAAAATTCCACGATTACCTTTACGGTACTGAACTTGAAGTCATCACGGACAACAATCCACTTACTTACGTGCTTACAACGGCGAAGTTGGACGCTACAGGACAACGCTGGCTTGCCGCATTAGCCAACTACAACTTCACATCACGTTATCGAGCTGGTAAAAACAACGGCGATGCAGATGGATTAAGCAGGCTGACAATATAACCGGAAACATTAGCTGCGATAACTACTGCTAAGACAGCAGATATTGAACAGGTACCTTACCATTTCAGTACATCTGTACCAGACAATTTACCGCCTGAGTCATGTGAAAACGTACCCGAAGATGTTCTTCAGACATATGGTTTTACTTTCCACAACGGGCGAAAAACTCAACTTTATGACCCAGTAATTTCCAAAGCACTAATTCATTTACAAGAAGGCACAAGACCGTCTGTATCACAGAAATCTGACTCATGTAATGGTGTCTTGAAATATAAAAGACATTGGTCTACTCTCGAATTGAAGGAGGGAGTTGTGTATAGAAGAACAACAATATGTGGGCAAGAATACAGAAAAATAGTTTTGCCGGCAGCATTACGTCAAATGGTATTTCACAGCCTACACGATGACCTCGGCCACCAAGGGCGCGATCGGACATTATCATTATTTAAACAAAGGTTCTTTTGGCCAGGAATGGAGACTTTTATTAAGGACATGATCAGTAAGTGCTCTCGATGTATCAGAAGTAAAACACCATCCGAAATTAGCTCACAACACTAGATGAAGAAAAGAAGTCGGATTGGAAGTCATACGTAGCACCAATGGTCCATGCGTACAACAGCACCTTACATAGTATCACCGGCTATTCGCCGCACTACCTTATGTTCGGACGTCATCCAAGGCTAGCTATCGACGCCTTAAGTATCAGTCACATTATCCAGCGATGGGGTATACGATGGGCAACCGATGCGTTTTTTTATAAAAATGGCTGGCTGCCGGCCGGACACCCATAGTAATCGGACGGTGACTGAGGCCATCAGGCGAATCGGTTGGGGTCATCGGGAGAAAATAAGTTGTAGTTAAAAATCAGCGATGTCCCCACCGATGCCCAAAATCGCTCCTTATCGGCAACCCATCCTTTAAACATCTTTCAAGGATCGGCCGATGTATGGCCGAGCATCGTCCAGTAACCGTTGAATCTGAGATCATCGGGGGTGAGTGGTGGGCAACAGACATCGGCCGATCATCGGTCGATGTTCGACCAAACATTGGCCCATAGTCGAACGATGTACGACCGATGTACGAACGATGTTAACTAATGTATGAGCGATGTAATATACATCGGCCGATTACCGCTCGAACATCGGTCTTTGATTAGCGATGCATCGCTGGGCCTTTATAAGCGCGTCAATTTTCACATGTACAATTTTCTTTCAGCAGACAACAACAATGCCACGACCGCACAAAGATATCAAGGAACCACCAGAGTGGAGTGACAAGGGCAAAGCGAATGGGAAGGGCAAGGCGAGTGGCAAGGGCAAGTCTAGTGACAAGGGCAAGGCGCCAAAGAAGCCAACCAAAGCAACGACCAGGATGTCACCGCGTAAGAGACCGGAACAGGGTCCAGAAAGCACAGACACTGATCACACCATCGAACATGAAGAAGATTTCGAAGACAACGCATCGCAAGCCTCCACTACCTCGTCAATCACCGGCTCCAACAAGAGACAGCGTGTGGGGATGCCATTAGAAGAATTATCGATGGACACCATGAAGACGATAGCCAGCTGGTTCGACGGCATGCCCATGTTCTATGACCTGGCCGACCCAAACTACAAAAACACTCAACTACGAGACATGAAGCTGACGGAATTCGGCAGGGAAATTGGCCTATCTGGTGAGCCCTTTATATAGTATCCCTTATATGACAATTGTGAATAATTGTAAAAGTTTTTGAATAAGTTTTCAATTACAAATGTTTCTTTTAAATGTCCTTATGTTCATTTTCCTCTTTTTTCGTGTGTTTCAGCCGCGGCCATCAAGCGCCATTTTGTTTCCATGAGGACCGACCACCACAAGCTGATGAAAGATACCAAGAAGAAAAGCGGATCAGGTGGCGGGAAGAGGATGACCCCTCTCCAGAGTTTCAAGTTGGCAGCGTACGCATTCCTAGACCCCTACCATAAGCCTCGGACACAGTCGGAGACATGCGGAAAGGTAAGCATCTGCACGTAGAATGTGTCGAGTTGTGATATTCTTATTAATTCTTATTTTATTCTTCTTTTGCACTACAGTAATGTTTGTCTTAGTGCAATTCTTATCCATTCATCTTATGCATTCTTATGCATTCTTACCATTACATAAACTCTTGCACAACAATTGCGAATAATTGTAAAAATGCAATTGTTATCCATTCTTACCTTATGCATTCTTACCTTATCCATTCTTGCACACAACTCAAATTACATTTTTGCTTGCTTATGCTTCAGGTCGGAGGCGCTGATGGTGGTGACGAGTCGGAGTCGGGTGACAACATGTCAGTGGCAGATGAGCTGGGTCCCAGCACTTCGGTAGTGGCGATGGCAGAGACGAAAAAGCCATCCGCGTCTAAGTCGTCCAAGAAGGGGTTGTCGGAAGTCTTGGTGCACTACTTAGAGAAGAGTGCCAAGGAGACCAAGGAGGCTGAACAGAAGGTAAATACATGACTATACACTTGCAACCTTGAGCATTGTCTTATACTTACATTACATTACAACATGCAAACTTGTATTTTTTATTTACAATTAAATGCAATGTTACATGTTCTGTTCACAGGTTCAGACCACAATTGCAGCCCAGAAGGTGGAGCGGACGGCCTGGGCAGAGTGGCTGGTATCGGTGCAGAGCGAGATACCCGAGGCGCGTTACCGGGACTACCTGGCCATGCGGTACATCAGGGACGCCCAGCAGCCGCAGCCGCAGTTACAGCCACAGCCACAACAGCAACAACCCCAGGCCTTCCAGCCGGCGCCGCAGTTCCTGCCCTTCACCGCGCACCCTGCGCGTGCGCAGCAGCAGCAGCATCAGCAGTTTGCACAAGTACAGGTATTTTTTTTCTTTGCTTTTGACATTGTATAGTACATCTTATAGCAGTTATTTTGTAACATGAACATTTTATGCATAAAACTTATATTCTTCTGTTTGCGCTACATTAATGTTTATCTGTTACTATGTTTCAGACGTCCTATCCAGCCAGAGATCAGTCTGGCCCCGCACCACCTGTCACCTCCTGGGACTTCGGAAAAAGTTTGTCGTTGGGAGTGTCACCCGGCAGCAACACCTCCATGATCAACCAAGCATGGACCTTGTCTGATCAACATGCTTCGCCACTTTGCACCCCACATCAACGTACATCCCTTGGATTCAACACCTCTCTCGACACGCCCCCAGCGCCTCGACCTTCTGTGGAGACGGTGTCACAGACTCTACGAGAGGCCCGTGGGACACTCTGCAGCGAGGATCCGACATCCGGAGAAACGGTCACCACATTCGGAAACATAGAAGAATCCCCTGGTCTACGTCAGTCACAGAGAAGCAATGCGACATCAAAGTCAGCTGCGTCAGAGACTGAAGGACTTTAACTGTTCTATGGATTATATGTTACGCTGGACTTATTTACTCTTTGTAACATGTGTTTTATATATGCCTCAGTCACATTACATGTCTTATGCTGTAATAAAGCATCCATGGTCTAAAAGAAATTTGTGTGTCTGACTTGACTATAATGTTTAATAAAACTGAATGATTTGAAGGTAAAAAAAAATCGAAAAAAAAAAAAAAAATTAAAGTTGATTCAAGTAAGGTCACTTGAAAAATATTAAAGATCAAATTATTACAAGGTCAAATGGTACAGGTCAAATAATTGAATGGTCAAATTATTATTGAAAGATCACACGATTTAAAGGTCAAATGACTAAAGAAAAAGATACCAAGAGTAAAAACTATAATAAAAATAGACTTTTCTTAATATGTATACCATGCCTCTTCTTGTCTTTCGCCTCAAGGTCAAAGACTGGAAATGATAAACATTCTGCATAGTTTTAAGTGCACAGGTGTTATTTCAACCCAATTATTTTTTTCTGAGATCTATACATTTTATTAGTGTTCATACACACAAAAATACAAACGAAATGTTTTATATTTATTCAACTACTCTTTTTATTCAATGTAAAAACATCTTCATCAAATCTTACAAACAACATATTTATAAACATGTGAGAAGGCAAAGATATGAATGAGTAAATTGTCTATCACAAGCATAAATGTAATACAAATGTCAATTGTCTATGGCAAAATCCTGCCAGGGGACACTTCCTGCAGGACTATTAAAGTAATTCTTGAGATAGGCCCTCTGCTCCTTGCCAGCCGCAGTGGTCCTTGGTCCGCGGCCTGCTTCCTGCACGTCTTGCATGACAGCGTTGTCTCTCCAAGCCCCTGGGAGGAGTTGACCCTGGTCGTCCTCGTGGTCGAGATCTGCATTCTGGAGCCGTGGGTAGCGTCTCCTCATTATGTTGTGGAGGGTTAGACACGCCTTTGCCACACGCCTAACGTTCGCCGGCCTCAGTCTCATGGTGGTCAGCAGGCATCTAAATCGGTTGGCCAGGATCCCAAACGCGTTCTCCACGACGCGGCGCCCTCGAGAAAACCTGTAGTTGCAGATCCTCTCCTGCCTTGACAAGTAGCGGTGCGAGTACGGCTTCATCAGGTACGTGCGGAGAGGGAAAGCGTCATCCCCAACAGTGAAGTATGGAGTGTCTTGGTCGTCGTTGGGCAGCGGGTCCGGCGGGGGGAGACCGAGAGTGCCCTGGCGTAGCGCGGGCTCCAGCCGCGAGCGGTTGAAGATGCCCGCGTCTGATGATGCACCGTTGGCTCCCACGTCGACCCAGAGGAACTTGTAGTCAGCGTCCACAAGCGCAAGCATCACCGTGGAGAAGAACCCCTTGAAGTTGTAGCACAGCGTGCCGCTATTTGGCGGCTTCTGAATGGCGATATGTTTGCCGTCCAAGGCCCCGCAGCAATGAGGGAAGTTCCACTTGTCCTGGAACTGCTGTGCCACTTCCCGCCAGGCGTCTTCGGTCGACGGAGTCTCCCACACCTCAGCCTGGTATTCTTCGAAGATGGCGTGGCAGACCCCCGGTATAAACAGCGACATAGTGTTGTGGGGGACTCGAAACGCGAAGGCCAGGTCGTGGTAACTGGCGCCAGTGGCCAGGAAGCGGAGCGTGATCGCCAACTTGAGACCAGGTGCCAAGGGAGTCCTCTGCCTGAAACATAAAAAGGAGAAAAAATACCATTAACATCATGCAGTATAAAATAGATTTGGAACATATGTGTTTGAACAATTTGAAGTAAATTCACCACAAGTTCAGGTAAACTTACGTTGTCTTCTTGGCGATGCGTGGCCCCACTCGTGCCAGAAGCTCGTAGAACATCTCCGGCTGCATGCGGAGGAAAGACTTGAAGTCTGACGAATGCTCCGCCTCAATCTCCCTCATAAGAGTTTCGTATTGCCCAAACAGGGATCTTCTCAAGATCCAGTCTCGGACCCACCACCTTCTTCGTCTTGGGGCTCTTTGCCGCTCTCGTTCTACTTCTTCCAACAACGCCACCAAGATAACGTCATGTTGAAGCCGGGCTTGTGCGAGTTGTTGCTGCAGCATGGCCAATCTCAGATGTCTCGGTGCCAAAGCCATTGTGGTTGATTGACCATGCTAGGTAGGATGGTCATTTTATACTACTTGTCCGAAAGAATCGCCATCGGCCACGGGAGTTGAAGTTACTTCGGCCGACCATCACCCGGGCATCCTACAATGTCTGTAAGATGGCCGACCAATAATTGTACGATGTCCGATTCACCGTCCGGTCACCGGCCGAGCATTGTAGGATGATCGATGAAGACTGTCCGATGTCCGGTCGATGTTCGGCCGGTAATCGGTACCACGACGATCAAAAAATGTTTCCCTCTGGAGTCACTCGCCGTACGATCATCGGCGGGGGTATGCACGGCCTCCGTACGATGCCTGTCGCTGTGATAGATGTGTTAAGGACTACATGGCCGATGAGGACCGATGTTGGGGCATCGCTCACACCACCGATTACGCTCGGAATCACGTGACTCTTCTGATGCAGAAGACGTTCATGTATTGCGTCAATCAAACCGTCAACGTAAAAAGCCGAATTGGTACGTCGCGGAATCGTAGATTGTGAATTAGAGATATTATAAATAGTGACAGTATGTGAAGTGTGTGTGTATGGACATAATGATGAATTAATTAAGTTTTTATATAGTGTTGTTTCTTAAAATTTGGAAGTTTTTATACAATTTATGTATATATATGTTTTGTATGATAACTGCATTATTTATAATTGTCATACGAAATTATTAAAAATACATTTAACTATTTATTATGTTTTTCATTGTGTATATTGCTATTCAGATATCCGGGGAAAAGTATTTCGTTTATCGCCGCGTGTTTTAATATGAGTTAATTGTACGCAAGAATAAAATGTCGGGACAACATTTTTGAAAGAAGGGGGAATATGTCACAGGGTGAAATTTATATTTACCCTAAAATATATATTCTACAATTTAAAGTAATACACCAATATGTATATTTAAATAGTCAGTGCAGTGTTTAGTTATTGTGTTGGGTTGTTATGATCAGTTCTTAGTTAAAAGTAGACTGTTTTTTAGAGTTACTAATATATGGTTGAAATTAACCTATGTTGAACACGTGCACATAATAACCAATAGATCACTTTCTCTCTAATATTCAGATTCACGGCTATTTTGTTTTACAAGTCAGCCATTTCGACGATTGTATTTATTATTTTATTTGTGTTGGATAATTGTTATTCCTGCAGGTATATATTGCCATGTATTTTATGATTGATATCTCTGTCTACTGCTTGTATTATTAGGGCCCCGCAATTTTTTTTGCGGGTGCCCTATAGTAATCACCCTGTCTCTCCGGCCGTCTGTCCGTCAGCTCTCCACATTTTTTTCACGTTTTTCTTCCATAACTTCAAAACCGTTTCAGCTATTAATTTGAAACTTCATGGGTGGATAGATCTCATTAAGGAGAAGTATTACTCTGCACTTCATGGTTCTGGAGTTATTGCCCTTTGTTAATTTTTCATACTTCGCTTTTGCCTGGAGCATAACTGCTAGACTATAAGAGGTATTAACTTGAAACTTCATAGGTGGATCTCATTGAGAAGAAGTGCAGTGCACAAGAACCGTTACTCTGCACTTCATAATTCTGCAGCTATTGTCCTTTGTCCGCCCGGACAACGACATACCCCAATCTAATAACCTAAATTTTTATTCCACCCTCACCTTCAAACATGCTATCATTCGGGGCCCGCTGCCACTCCTGTGACAAAGCTCTAGTTTATTTATTGTTTCTAATGATTACGGTTGTGATTATTAGTTATAATTCGAATAACTTATTGTCGCTACTATTCACGCCGCCATGCATTATCGATCATTAGTATTTTGTAATGTCATTGAAATTTATGAATATATTTGATTATATATTTATTTATCTGTATTAATTGATTTTCGTTTCAGAAAACTAACTTATCGATCGACATTCATATCCAACTTTCAATGCAATCCCGCTGTCGCTATCGATCAAAATCGATGATAATATTTATCTTTGAATTGAATAGGAAAATTAGGAACTGCTTACTTCAAACAATCATAGTTTTTTTTAAATAATTTAAATATCAAAATTGCACAGGTTGCATTTGAATATATAATTTCTTCTCTAAACAATGGTATTTTTTTCGTTTTGAAAACTTAACGCTTGAACCGTCCTTTAAAGGTTTTAAAAGTAGAGGTGTCATTTTGTTCTTATTTCAATGTAAGTAATAGGGAATTTGGTAAAATCTGCTGACAACAGGTTAGGAAATTGTTGCAAAACAGTATTTCTATATTTTAATTCAAAATTGCACAGGTGGAATAAGCTAGAAAAATAATTTTCCTGTCGATACAATATATCTTGTTCATAAAAATTATCATTTAGACCGTCCTTTTTAACTTAAGTATCACTTGTAATTGATTCTTGAGTAATTTGCACCCAATTCACGGAAATTGACGAAATTCATCTCGGCATTCGGCTTTTCCGGTCTTGTATTAAACTGTGCATATAAAAATGCACGGTTTAATTTTATTTTATTTATTTTGAAATAAAACTACCGTTTATGATTATATTCTATTGAAATGGATTTTGTTTTAGTGGCCTGTTTATCCTAGCCGGTGTCATATTGTTGCCGTATACACGGATCTGAATCGATGTCGTATACAAATATACTGGATAAACACCGTGTGTCACCTTCATTCATTAATTTTTAATTATTATTTAACGTACTAACGTACTCTTAATGAGCGTTCCATGCTTGTGCTATGCGTCTTAAAAAAAATTATATCGCATATAAAACTTCTTAACAGTAATATTTTTCGCGAAAACAAGTAGCCAATCTTTGAGTTCTTTATTTCAGTACCGGCAACGCATTATAGTTATTATGTAAACAAAAGGTGATAATAAGGCGATAATTAGGAAATAAACATGACGACCTGTTTTCTCTTACTAAGTATAATTACATGTATGCGGTTCACATCAAATCAAATATTACCGACATAATTATGATACTTAAATAAAAAATCTAAACCGGCGATTGTTACTGCTGGATTTTTGGAAATTTTTCACTGAACGTTTGTTTGCGCATATTGGTACTTTCTAAAAATATTGAGAATAAATAGTATTTTTCACTGATTTATTTGTCATATGGAAGAAACTTCCTCAGCTGCCAAAATAACTTTAGCTTGACTCTTCAGCTATGGACACGCCTATGGCCAAAATAATCCGATAAGATTTATGACAGTGTCATAAAGATGGTTATCTATCCCCCACCCCATCCGTTATCAGGGACTATCTAGGCAGTCAGAGGGATTACATCGCATTATGATTATTTTCATAAAAACGCAATACTACATTAAATTTTAATTTGTTTGCTAATTTTAATTATTGTAAGCTAATTTAGACGCATATATTGTATTTTTACTGAAATCAGTATGTATGTTAACATATTTATACATACAATAAGAGGGAAAGAAAAAAAACTTATCTGTTTATATAAAAGTAGCTAATTCAGAATTGATATGGGATCATTGCAGAAATAGAAATATACACTACTGAAAAACAAAATTGTTATGGTCCCTTTATCGAAATTTAAATAAAATTGTATCAGTTAATTGGTAAGAAATTGGAGATTCCAAAATAATTTGCAAAAATCCTGAGAAACCTTTAATAAAAACCGAGATAAGCAGTTAAGTAAAAACCTCCCTATATGTTCTTTATCTATTTTTTTGCCTGAGGAAGTTTCTTCGATACGCGTCATAATGCACTTCACGGCCTTGTAAAGTATGGCATTCAATTACTGATTTTTGATGATAAGGCTATTAAACTTATCGCTTCAAGCAATTGTCCGGTGATCTTCGGAAAATCGCTGAAAATACTCGCTCGACCCTTTAAGCGCTTGCCATAGCAGACGCTTCGCTGATTAGCGCGATAAGGCTAGATACGATTATGGTACATACAGTTGGATATGACTGAATAACAATATTTCTGCAATCCACGACTTGTGTTATTTGTCACTCAAACCGCATTACGCCTACGGGCGTAGCTAAGGCTGGCAACAATAACAATCATACACAATGCGGCGCACGTCAAGTGTCAATCACCGTTACGTTTACGCGCCTTTCTCAAAAACATTCTCCGCGCAACTCAACGCACTTCGATGTCTTTTCATCCACGACATGACATATTTAGTTTCTCCGTAATATTTCAGTGTACAGAAGACTTTGAAACGATGAAATCTTTCTAACTGTTAGTCTCTGATCTGCGTACACGCATTCTCTCACCAAATCACACGATTCTTCATTGATAGAATGCGGTCTTCCCATTCTTGTTTTATTACTGTCAATACTTCTTTATTCGTTTTTGCTGCCACGTCAGTTGTATACCAGTGCTCGCAATACCTTTATAAACTGTTCTGTACGGCGCATTTGTTAAATAGTCTGGGCTGGTGTCATTTCAAGATAACAGCACACAACTGTATGACTGTCTGCTTCGCCTCGCGTTCTTCCGACGTTGCCGTTACAAAATGTCTATTTTTCTACCGATTGTTTTCATTTGTCTGTATACTGTTCGTTTTTGACGCCATCATATTGAAATTTTCTGAGATGCCATCAAAAGATCAACAGACAACAACCACGCGATATGGAGCGGAAACAACGTCAGATATTGAAAATACGCATCATTGATTAGAGTTCATACAAAATATATGTAAGGATATTCTGACGTACGCCGGGAAATGGCACCTCAATATCAATTATGTCAATTTAAAGCAAAACTAGTGTTGGATTTTATCGGAGACTTATATTTATTGAAATAATATTTGTGTAGAATACATATGTGAAAATATATGTCATGAGGCTAAAATTGTTTTGTTTATAAAATGTATCACGGAGTTTTGGGACAGCCCTCGTATATGTATATTTAACGAAGGACGCTTAACTTATTTGGGTGCTACTAAGTTAAACAAGAATATCAATAGGATGGATGGGTACTGTCCGATGCCACTTTGACTTCTAATTGTGTCCGTGACCTTTAACCAATTGACCTTATTTATTCTCGCGAAACAATGTCTTGTTGAAAAAAATTAATTCTTGGCTAAGTTATAAGTCCGGACAAGCAACAAGCCAATTTCGACTTTTACCTTATAGTATGACATTGACATACCATCCTTGTTCATTCGCTTTACATTCCGTCTCATTTATTCAATTATTTGTGCTAACTAAAATTTGAATATCCCTCAAATCCTGGCCAATTTATACTCTGCGCTAGCAAAAATCCAATTTCGACCTTTTACTTCTAAGTGTGACATTGATCTTTGACATACGGACCTGGTTCATGTACGCTTGACGCCGTCTCATTTAAAATCCATAGCAAGTTATTACATGTATTTTTATTATTATAAGTATTATTAGTATTATTATTAGTAGTAGTAGTAATAGTAGTAGTAGTACTAGAAGTAGTAGTAGTAGTAGTAGTAGTAGAAGTAGTAGTAGTAGTAGTAGTAGTAGTAGTAGTAGTAGTAGTAGTAGTAGTAGTAGTAGTAGTAGTAGTAGTAGTAGTAGTAGTAGCAGCAGTAGTAGCAGCAGCAGTAGTAGTAGTAGCAGCAGCAGCAGTAGTAGTAGTAGTAGACGTTGTAGTAGTAGTAGTAGTATTAGTAGTAGTAGTAGCAGTAGTAGTAGTAGTAGCAGTAGTTGTAGTAGCAGCAGTAGTAGTAGTAGCAGCAGCAGCAGTAGTAGTAGTAGTAGACGTTGTAGTAGTAGTAGTAGTAGTAGTAGTAGTAGTAGTAGTAGTAGTAGTAGTAGTAGTAGTAGTAGTAGTAGTAGTAGTAGTAGTAGTAGTAGTAGTAGTAGCAGTAGTAGTAGTAGTACTAGTAGTAGTAGTACTAGTAGTGCTAGTAGTAGTAGTAGTAGTAGTAGTAGTAGTAGTAGTAGTAGTAGTAGTAGTAGTAGTAGTAGTTTAATGATAACATCATTGCTATATGTCGTTGAACATAGGCGAAAAAAGATATGTATAGAAGCCAACTTGACAATTAGGAAGTAGAATGAATGTATACTCTGTTCAACATTAGTAGTGGTAGGTTTTGCCAAACTTAAAGTTTATTCTTTTCAAAAACTACGTCACACAACTAAAATCTCACATGTATTCACCCAATAATTAATCAACTCAGGCGCTTTAAATCCTACCTGAAACGAGACAGTAATGAACGGGTATTGGGAAATGTTTTAACAGTCAAATAGTTTGTGCGACGAAAACCGATTAAGTTTTGTATAGGGTATACACAATAATATTAATACATTATTTAAACAGCATGAGACGACAACTGTCCTAAAGAATTGCTTGTCACTTTGATCAGTAATATTTCGAAACGATTGGTTTTAAGATATCAGTCTGGATTAAATTTTTTATTACTTTGACAAACCTTATAACAATTATATGTACTAGTAAAACTAATCGATGTATGAAATAAAACTTAAATACGTGTGTAAAACGAGGGATTAATTTCTTAACATATTATTTTCCGATACTTATTTCATAGAGTATTTAAATATTTAGTAAAAAAGCGGGATAATGCATTTACATCGTGCAGTTATTCTTATTGTCGTGGTCTTATGTACACGTGGATCTAACGTTCAACGAGCTAAAACTCCAAGACCAGTGAAACCGACAATCTACGCAGACACTGTACTTGTTGAGTATGATGGAACGACAGAAGATGTTACAGAATTTGGGAAAGCCAGCAACCTACGGTTTCTACGACATGTAAAGTGTTATTTTTATAACGTCCAAATGTTTATGCCCCCAGCATCTTGATGCAGGAGACATATAGTGATGGTCCTGTCCGTCCTTCCGTCCGTGACTAGGTTAAGTAGATTTTACCATTTCGTCTAGCACCAACACCGCTTACTACAACACTTGGATACTTACACAGTTGTTGCTTATGACCATGCCCTATCCACCCATATCATCCAACCTCACTTTAACCTTGACCTAATTTCAACTTATAATAATTCAAAAGTGCAATTTCTTGGTTAACTGGATTTTACCGTTTCGTCTATCACCAACAGCGCTTACTAAAACACTTGGATATTACACAGTTGTTACTTATGACCGTTCCCAATCCACCCATATCACATAACCTCACTTTGACCTTGACTTGACCTAATTTGCACTTAAAATAATTCAAATAGGCTGTTTCTTGGTTAACTAGATTTTACCTTTTCGTCTAGCACCAACACAGCTTGCTACAACACTTGGATACAGAAACAGAATCTTGTTTAATGATAGTTTTAGTACAATTGAATCAAATACAGATACTCGTCGACGTTATGAAATATGAAATAGCATTTAAAACTATAATTAGGTGTAAGTTCTCCAAGACATTTGTCAGTTTCAAGAGTATATTTTGTCCTACAGTGTTTTACAATATCAGATGACATTTACCACAGAAGGGCATGAAACTAAACACCAATACCTTACATTTCCATCAAAACCAAATTTTGTTTCCATTTCAGATACAACTCCGTTGGTACACTATGTTGTATTCAACATGTTGGAGGGAGGGTCTCAATTTTTATTCGTATCTGTAACTGCTGTGATTTTTTATGTCCTTTTATAAATTTTAAAATACGCAACATACATATCAGTGCATTCGAACACATTCTTGTATGTAAGGCATGGTAATTATCATGATGATACGAAGCAACGTTGTTGTTGTTCTTGGTGGTTTTAATGATAGATGATTGCAATGGTAGCAGAATGACAGTGATGATATTGATGATGATGAAAAATTATGATAATAGTGTTGATGATGATCATCATCATGATGGTGAACGTCATGATCATGAGGATGATCATAATGATGAACATGATGATCATGATAATCATGATGATGATCATGATCATGTCAGATGCTGATCATAATGGTGATTACGGGTATATTGATGATACTGGTGATTATAATGTTGTTGCTGCCATTGTGGTTGTTGTTAAATACGATGAAAGCAATGATTTAAAATCGTTGGACTTAGTTCATCTTACTTCCTTAATGTTTCGCACAACTTCCGGGTATCATTACTTATTAACTTATACATTGCAGGTTGTACGGAATTTTTATGAGTTCAGAGTTGTCGGTGCAGAGAGGAGATCCCCCTCCCCGGTGGAGTTCGACGTGAAAAGACTGAAAGTGAAAGACAAGAAGGTGAGTAATATTTGAAAAGAATACGTGAATATGCAGTGATAGGCATTATAAAAACTGAGAATCGACTGTTGACATACTCATATATAAAAGTAATCTTATAATGTGATATAATATACTGATGGAAAAGCACATATATGTTGTTATATTTCTAACATTCAGATACATATGTAATGTTTTTAACACTCAAATAATTATACCATAATGTAAACACGTCCTAACCTAACTCATGACTGTATACTTATTGTTCACAATCAAGTTTCTTCTTTTTCTTTTCCTTCTTCTTCTTCTTCTATATTAAATCGACCGCTAAATGATTTTAAAGGTTAGTGTCAAAATTGCAGTATTGACACTGTAAGATTTATTTTACTTAATGAATTGTAAATGTGCAGATCACACACTCTTTTTGAACCTTCATATTGGTCCTAAATATACATTTACATTCATTTTCTGAATACTTAAAGATAATGTCAATAATGCAACCATAACTACTTTAGATGTTCTATTAGGTACTTTAGCACGTCCAACACCCTTTTGATTACTTTTACATGTAGTGTTATACTTCTGTTTACATGCTATTCGCAATACAATGTTTGCTGCTGGGGTTGCGGAAAACGTCTGTGGAGCGACTGACACTTTTTTACTTTTAAGCTTGTATACACAAGTGCACGTCTTTAAGATTGTGATACACATGTAAAGCTCGACGACTGGATATTAATCACTGAACAAAAGCTTTCAAGGAGTTAAAAAGGTAAGTCGCAAAGTCTGGAACAAAAAATAGCCAAACAGTAAAAGTAGTTTTCTTATTACCTGGTCCATGGAACTCTTGTAATTTAGATTACCAAACATGTAGCTTACTTAATATTTTCAGCTAAAGAGCTTTAAGCAACAAAAAGTCCGCTTTATGCAGAAGAAATCTGTCCCTCGCGACAAGATATATAACAATGGAACTAGGCATCTTCACGAAAGGTCTAAACGAGCGATCACTGTCAACGATGCCCAGTGGTCAAACCAGTGGCATTTGGTAAGAACATACTTCAACCATTTTTTGCACAGACATAAGTTTTTATCTATTAAATACGTATCTCTCGAACGCAGAATACAGAAATAAGTCAACCTTGGGTATAACGATATTTTCCGTTCCCGCTAAAATGATGTTAAATATAAGTAGTCTAGTGGGCTCATCCAGTCGAAATACACTTGCTGACCTCTCTATATATTCAATATAAATCCGCCATCTTGGATGGAGTAGAAAATGAGTTTCTTTTAGGGTCCCGCTATGGCTATCAATGACAGGCGATACCAGAAATGCTGGACTCGCATTAGTCAACACAGTCAGAAGTTGCACATTGTTAAACCATTTTTACAATATTTTGCACATATCTTTGTCACGCTGACTTTAAAATCAATAATGCCTTCTGCTCGCTGTTTCTGGAATAGCCGATACTCATTATCGAAAAAATTGCTTTATACAAAGAACAACGGACAGGTTTAAACTTGCATGTATCGAATAATGGGGTTATGTATTTAAATAAATACCCTGTCGTCTGCTACTGTACTGACAGCCGTTTCAAATTGCAAAACAACCCCGCTCAACATGGTGGGTTAACGAAAAACTTAAACCTGTGACTGTCGTCTGCTAGGTAGGGCTGTCACGGCCCAGCGGGCCTCAAAAGCGACTCAATTTCTACTCCATCCAAGATAGCGGATTTATATAGAATATATAAAGAGGTCAGCAAGTGCAGTTAGACTGGATGAGCCCACTAGACTATTAATACAAACAAGTAAAACTCCCGCTGCAGCAGCAGGCGAGAACTCCTATTAACAGCAGCACAAAGTCCGTTATTTACGACAAGTGACCAACTGCCAAAACAACACAGCACAATACAAAATCACGTAACAAACAAAAATATGAATAAAACTTGGGTCACCGCTTTGGAACGGTCAATGCCAAGCATTGGGGGTTTAAACCAACCTACGGGCGCTGGAACCTAACACTTGGCCCAGATTTATTCATAATTAAACATTTATGTGTAAATAACGATTAACCGCATAGCATTGAAATTTAAATTAAACTGCAATAAAAAAGAATATTTCTTAAATTTTAATTACCATTTAATTACTCAATGGTTGGACGTTAACCAGAGTAGCAGAATTGCAACTTTCTGAAGCACGATGAAGGTTACCTCATGCCCTTCGCATTGGCAACTTGCCACTGGCTGCACCAACCGAGGCGGACGATATCTTTTTGCTGTTGCTATCATGTGCAGGCCTGCAGTGTCTTGTCGATGTCTGTCGGGAATATGCTAATACGTGGCGATATGCCTACAATCCATCCAAATGTGCAACAATGGTCATGGGCGGCAAGAGACGCTCTCATAGAGGCACGCGCAAGCTAACTTACGGCAGCACTGAAGTTGTTGAGGTAATAACTTACACCCATCTTGGAGTGGTCCAGTCGACGTCTGGGAAACAGCCATACGACATAGATGCTGTCCGACAAAGCATGCGCGGCACATACTTCGGCACTTCCGTCGCTATTGAGGGCCATGCCGGTATGAATCCAACGTCCGCCATAAAAAATTACACAACGTCAGTTCTCCCACGTGCCTTGTTTGCATGTGAACTATGGAATTCAATTTAAAAAAAAACGGATATGACGTCACTAGAGGCAACCCTTCATCTCTGCCTTAAAGGTGCACAATGTCTCCCGAAGCTCACTCGCTCCGATATGTTCACTGGTCTCCTCGGGACATCGAGTTTACAGACCTTCATCGAGCAGAATAAAATGGTATTCCTTGGAACCATGTGCAGTCTGAAATCTATGGATCTAGCCCGGAAAGGGTTCATCCGGCGCCTGTTTCAACATAGAAATTCGGTGACCCGACAATCATTTGGTTTTATCAACGATATACAGGTCATTCTATCCAAGTATAATATCGATATGTTCCTGACATAATTCACTACAACGGGCCACTTCCCCCAGCATCATGAATGGAAACGCATCGTACGAGAAGAAACAACACGAGAAGAAGAGTCGGCTTTGGAGACCCGGATCGTCGCGTCGGACGATTTGTCCCACGTCCAGTCTGCACACTCCTGTCTTACTACGTGTTACTTGTGGCGCGTGGCCCGGCTCCGGCCCCACACTCTGTCAGCCATGATGTTCTTAGCAAGGATCCTATGCTCGACCGAACCCAGGGAACCAGTAACGTGCGACAAGTGCCAAGTGATCTATTCAGATAAACTCGATAATTATATGTTTTGCTGCATGGCCAACGATCTGTCAATGAAATTGGCAAAATTTCTCGACCTTGGTCCATGCATCCATGACCTGACGTCCGTTGACAAAAAGACACTTGTGTCATATTTTCTTGGAAACATTGACTCAAATATGACTTCTGTAATAAATGTCGAAATCTAGCCAACATTCGTCTCCCTGTCTGCAGAATTTATACACAGACTCTACAACTAACCCCACGAGGCTATTCTGTGCAGAGCTATCGTAGATATTAAGTTTATGTAACACCTCTTTGCAGTATGTGTTGAACTTCAAAATATACTCTTTCGAAAAAAGGGTATTATATACAGAACAAGTAGACATTGGGATTTATGTACCGTGATTCTGTTTGCCGATATTCTCATTTCCTGCTGTTCGATGTTTTAAACCAGTCTAGTATGTATTTATTTGAAAATATTCTTTGAATGTAATATTGCGCTGTACATTTTGTTGCCTTTCATTTTCTTTTGTAACATAATTATAACCAGCTAAATTTGAACCGAAACTTGAACCGCTCCATCACGGCGCTGCTTCTTAATTGAATTGTTTTATTTCGCCTCGTTTCGTCCTAACAATAATTCAATAAGAAGGTCGCTTGTAAAATGGTGATTATTTCT
Organism: Congeria kusceri; assembly: GCA_027627225.1. NCBI lineage: Eukaryota > Metazoa > Mollusca > Bivalvia > Myida > Dreissenidae > Congeria > Congeria kusceri. The sequence continues at coordinate 13,357,611 of CM051037.1, read as the reverse complement.
TGCAATTCTATGAACACCTTGTCAAATTACGTATGTAAAGATGCTTACTCGTACACATAACGCTCACTTAAACGTGCACAACGTATATTAAGCTGATGTAATGTTACAATGCTATCTGAATAGACTGAATCTTAATCTCGACCACATAAATGCCATTCTCCAGTTGTTCGTACTGATTCATGTCTCATTATTTGTGTTTGATAATCACTTATTTTCTCCAATTCATTGCCTTTTGTCATGCACTATGTTTATCAGTTGTTATGCTTATATATTTTGTAAATTATATGTGTATGTTGTGCATAGTATGTATATCTCCAGAAAGTGGAGGAAATAAAGAATCAATCAATCAATCAATATAGCTTTCGTTGGCAAAGGTAATACATATTATTTTTGTCTTAGAACTTGCCATAGAAGTTATTTAAATAAAAAAAATCGTGTACAGCTCTATTGGAGTAAACACGAACTGTTAAATAACTAACTTTAATAAACTAAAATTCGCATATCTTTGACTGTCAATCATTTCACTAAATTAAAATATATAATAATAATTATTTTTCACTTCAAATATAAATTTAGCATAAATTTGTGATCGTGATAATTCGACAAATGTATGTCATTTAAATAAACTATTAACCGATTTGCAATACTTTTCGGACAGTGTATAAAGTGGTGTAAATCATTGCACTGGTAATTTGATCTTACCAATAAATCTACTGTTTTGTGCATGTAATTCGTCGTGCTAGGTAGAATTGAAATCTTTAGGGAAGTACGTCGATCACTTCTGTGATGAATTGAGCGTGCAATAATGAATGAATGAGTCGTAAGCAAAGGGCTTAAAGGGATAGCACCCTTCGGAATCTTTACACAATAACGAAATAAATGTAAAATATTTGGCAAAAATAATTACAAGTATTATTGTTGCGTATATATGCACACTTCTTAATTCATCTAACATCGTAAAATGAAGACAACTCTCATAACAGCACAGACATTAGAAACAGACGCTAAAAAGTGACCTTACTAAGTTTGTTTACAATTGGCATATACTTACTTAATTTAGTATAACGTTGACGTTATATTCTAAGTCATAATATCATGAAATATGTTTGTGACCTGCCAAATGTGTGTGTGACTAGATAACTGTAATTATGCTAATTTCAGCAACATTGTTATCTATTGACATTGATATCGTAATTTAGAACCATGTCCAATCAAGAGAATGCTGTTATACCACTAGTATATGTCATACTTTATTCCATGGAACGTATGAAAGACTACTTAATTCATCCAGGTCTTATTAGTGACTAATTAGCCATTTGCATGGCCTGGTAGTACTGCATTATAATAAAACATTTTTTTAAATTATATATTTCTTTTTTTCCTTGAAGGATATTGTCCTGTTATAAATAGCTGATTGAGAAATTGTACTCGCAGTGATCAGCCTTTAATAGCACTTATCAATTACTGGTGACCACTGTTTTGAAATTTGGACATTTCCTAAGCCCTTTATGACTTTCAATGAACCGTGATGACATTATAGTTTTGCAATGTCATGTTCCCAGATCTACGACTACAAGTAGTTGCTGAAGGGATCTGCTCACAGTTTAATTATAGATGCAAACAGCCACCCTAGTTACTTGCGTAATTAAACGTCTAGTCATTTAATGTTAGGAAAAGAATGTGACGCTGAGATCGAACGCATGTACATGCTGATTAACTCTAGAGGCATCAACAGCTATCGCATACAGATACTTTTACAATAAAACGTTACCAAAACTTTATTTCAATGCGTTTTTTTTTGTATTTTGATCGGTAAGATGTTCATTGGAAACGATTTCTGCTAAGTTTTATTTTCATAAACATATTTCTGGACTGCTGCTTTAAACATGTCGAAATGATGCTGGACGCGGTAGAAGTTTTCATCGCAACTTGTACTCCGCCCAATGCATGTGTTTCTGTTATTTTATTCATTTTCCAACTTAAAAACTAATATTTTAATGTATTTCAGCAATCCAGTCAAACCCTTTCAATGGGTGTTCAGAACACGTGGGACAAGGGGTACAGCGGAAGTGGTATAACACTGGCGATAGTGGACGATGGTCTAGACACATCTCATAGTGACCTTAGCTATGTAAGGTTTATACTTGTCAGTTAAAAAAGTTCAAACATATTTATTTCAAAATATGATATACAGGCACAAATGCAAACCATACAACATTTTAGTAATCATTACATGTTTGAATAGGACTAGAACGAAATCTATAGTCTAATATACTTCTTGTAGTAATAGAAGATATTCAGTTGCATGTTGTCAAACGAACATTATTAGTTTAAAAGTAACTTATCTAAGCAGATAATATGACTGAGGCAAATTCATAATATATTATTGCAGAACTAATTCGATATAGTACAAATATTGAACGTTAGAATAAGAATGGTATAACAGAAACTCGAAGTTGAAAGGAAAGAACAAAAAAGGAAGTATCAGTGTAGTTCTAAAACAAATCTAAGCATCACATCGTTTACTATTGACACTCAATTTGTGAACTTCATCAACTATTTTGCTATTGATGTGAAAATCGAGAGATTCGACTCCATTTCAGATAGTTTCAATAGATAGTTTCCATGTACACCGTGTACATGGATATCGTGTTGATAAGTTCTTCACGAATATTTACATAATTCATACACGCAAATAACAATAACAAGGTGATTTCCTTGTTCCACAGAGACATAATGGTGATGCAACAATGTTGCGTCTGAAGAGATATTTTTGTTAACCCACGACACTGTATTCTAATGCGTTTTTGTAACATTTGAGGGCATCTTTCTCCATACGAATATAAATGATTTTGAATTGGTCTGTCAGAAATAATAAGACTTCAAACTGATTGGCTTGATTCTGCATTTTTGACTTCATCGGAATAATTTAATTAATTCAGAGACAGTAGAAGGTAGGAATGAATTTAAATAAACAAAGATGTACGGGCTTGAATGGAATGAAAAAATTTTCTCAGCAACTATTGGCTAGATGCCCCAATGTGTTGGGAACATGTGCATTGCTGGAATTCATTTGATACATTAATATCAGTCTATGTTTACGTCGTCTTCGACTAAGAGTTCCCCACCCTTCCTCATTGTAAAGGTCTTCTAGAGACACTAAACGTGTATAATCAGATGATATACCAATTAGATGCTAATGCTGGATCACCTTTTTAAAGACTGGGCATAGATGTGTTATTTTTCAAGGACGGCATTTTGCATGCACTCAGGCAGGAATTGAACGCTACGTATGTACGTCATATATGTACATATGTACGTGTAATAAACATGTATATAAGTACATTATATATTTTCTTTCAGATATAATATTATGCTTGTTGTACGTGTTGTACATATGTCATTCATATGCATTTTTACATGTGAGCGCACGTATGTACGTATATTTTATACATATGTCTGTGTTATGTGAGTACGTTTTTTTCCCCACATGTTTCAGCTATGTACTTACCGTCTTTGATTCTTTAAACTTGTTTCGTATATACCAAACATATTTGTATATTGTGTAGATAACTACTGAATTGAAACTAATATTATTTCTTGTTTGCTGTGTACGTATGTTTTATATATACATGTTTATGTCAGCTATGGTTTGATTGTCAATTTCTTTAAGCTTTTCATATAATATGAACTCCATTTTTGACCGAGATGTGTTATAAAGCAACTGTTATATAATCGGTGTTTTCGGAGGTCGAAGTAGATGTGGTTAAAAATTAAATATCGATCCAAACACTGTTTTCATTGTATTGATCTAGGTCTTACATATTACAAATACTCCATTTATTTACAGGACGCATCACTCAGTTTTGATTTCCTCTATAACGTCCCGAATCCCGGCCATGTCGGTATCAATGACGGGTAAGCAAAACATTTGATATTGTAAAGGTTTGATACCCATGTATTATCACTGTTCAGCCGCGTTTAAAGGACATTGCTCATGACCTGTACATGTGCACGAAGAACGGGGCATGTATATTGTGGAACGTACATGGGCATCACTGACAATGTGCGTTTAACAAACAACAATTGTTTCTTTGATCAAAATCACGTATCGGAATAAAATAAAACAGAACCAGCGTTGGCCATGTGATTTTCATACGTGGTCTGCTCACGAGACGATTCCCTGTGGGGTTCTTGAAATATTCGCTACACTCGTCTTTGCAGTAATTATAGTTTCTAAATATAGATCGCATAGACTAGTAACACAGTAAATTAAAACACTTACAGTTAACTAAATACATGCTACTCGTGTATATGCAATTGCTAATTCCATCGGAATAAACGCGTCATTCCTTCTCTGGAACATTAACATTGGTTCAGACAGTGGTTATGTATCCCTTAATCAGTCTATGACATTTTTAACTTTGAATATGTCTGACGTGGAAAAAAATCAGGAGCACTTTTGCCCGGAAATCCACTTTAGTGTTACAAATGTACTGAGCAAACAATTGAATTGCCCGTGGCACTACATCTTCCTGTTTCTACCATATTTCCTGTCCTTGCGGTTGGAGTCTAAGACCACGTGACCACTTCTCAGTCGGGGGGTTGCTAACATAACTATGATAATACAAGTCACCTCTTTTCCGTTTCAGACATGGAACAAATTGTGCAGGTGTTGCAGCCGCCTTGAAGAATACAGCCTGCGTTATAGGGACAGCGTACGATGCCAATATAGCGGGTACAATAACTTTACATTTTCAACAATTTCGTTCTGGTTTCAAAGCGACCTAGTATGATTATACATGTATTGCGGACGTTTTTTCAGCCGTGATGCAATTTATTGTGTTGGCATTTAGTTATGAGTTTATGAATTGTCATTGTCTGGACATTTGGTATAATGGCAATAGGAGTCTTTTTTATATTCTGTTATTTACAGTACATAAATTAATCAGCCATTATTATTTGCTATCAAGTATTTGCTCGCTGTACCGTTCGGAAATATTTCTGCCATAATAATGTCCTTAACCTTGTTTGAAAATGCTGGGAGATTGTACATAGTTTAGTTTTGTATTGTCTTATAAATTGTCATGCCACTTTGATGAATCTGAAAACAAAATTTCATTTAATAAATCAAAAATGAATGAAACAATGGCATGTGTATTTAGTGATTTTAATAAATGAATAAATAAAAAATGAATTTGATCAAGCTGTGAACTTTTATAAAAAGTTAGCATCTATATTTGTGCGCCGTTTACTACATCGGTATAATAAACAATTTTCAGTAATTATTACTGCAACACCGATTGGCAATACTAATAAACACGAATGTGTTAATAAAAATCGAAATAATTTGCTTTAGTTTAGTGACAAAACATTTGTGCCGTAAAGGCAGTTTCTGGATTTAAATGTTGTTTATCCATTTATATAAAAAATTGGTGGTTACAGTGAATATGTCAACGAAAGGTGCCCTAAAGGTGCAACTGCAGTACAAAATCTGAAAATTAAATATTACTATTGACATATAATAAAGGTTTGTTTGGCCCTTTTCTTTTTTACACTTGGACGTCAGATGTGTGGGTATCTTATATAACCATATTATGCACAAGCATATTCACAAGTCAGAATAGCGCAGTTGGTTACAGCGCAGTTGGTTACAACGCTGTCTACTGTCATTTGTTTTTACGACTCCGTAGTCGTGAGTTCGATACACAGTCTGGGTTTTCTTTTTAAAAGTATTTTTCTTAATTTGTTTTTATCAACATTCTCATAATGTAGTAAATTATTCATACGTTATTTATTCTATACGCCTCTGGATTGTTAATTCTTTAACATAATAACATTACCATTGCTGAAGGAGATCACTTTTTCGTTGACATAGTCCCTTTAAAATGCTTGACCAATGTAAACTTGCAGGTTTGCGAATACTTGATGACACCATCGGAGCGACCTCGGCGGACGAGGCCGCAGCCTTGACCTACAAGCTGTCCCAGATCGACATCTACAGTAACAGCTGGGGCCCTACAGACTCCGGGACCTCCGTGGATCCATTGCCCAGTGTCGTCAACGAGGCATTTGTCGAGGGAGTTGAAAATGTGAGAAGTGTTAATAATGTATAAGTGTTACTTAATTTATCAAAATAAAATCAAACTGTCTCCTTATACTAATACATATATTTCCTTATTTAAAAAAAACGGTACATTTGTTGAAGCTTCAACATTCCTTCCATGTGCGTCTTTATCATGTGTATCCTATTTTCACTTAAATGTACGTTTAATTCTAGTAAAATCAACAGTTGTTTCTTAATTTACTGTGTTGTTCTAAAAAGTAATGAAATTGTTGTTTTCACAAATGGCAGTAATATGAAAATTAATCTAGTGTAGTATCTAATCGATGTACTCAAATATCCCGTGATGCAAAACCTGGAAAGTCCTATCAACAGCTGGAAAATAAAACCTACATAATGTATCGGGCCATAAAATAATTCGGTTATTTGGCAATGGAACCCTCAATTTTATGTGTTGGTAGCATTATAGTTTATCGTAGAAAACATACAACGACTATTGAAATATTGCCCGGAATACTGAACAATTGAACTGATCATTGAAGACTTTTCTTAGTTATCATAAACTGTCCCTGGTTATTGAAATCGTGACCTGATTATTGAACTTGTGCAATGATTATTAAAATCATGTCGTGACTATGGAAACAGCAGGAAAGGAACTCTGGTTAAAGAAACAATACTTATAAAAGACTAGCTGAAAGTTATTTAATTACTAGCCAATATAATGAAAAAATACATTAATTTATCATCTAGATATAAGTGTATGAGATAATTATATAATTCACAAATATGTGTACACTCAATCGGTGTCTAAAGTGATATATGAGCGGTACAATGGTTTGCATGATAGCATTCTTCAATTGCAGGACAGAAGAGGGATTGGCACAATCTGTGTCTGGGCTTCCGGTGCAACCCTCGTGTTAGCGGTACATTTGATGATATACGTGTTTTCTTATATTACAGGGCAGAGGCGGGAAGGGCGCCATCTATGTCTGGGCTTCCGGTAACGGCGGCGAGAAGGACGATTGTCAGGCGGACGGCTACACCATCAGCATGTACACCATTGCCATAGCGGCCGTGTCACAGTCCGGTACGGTTACGTGGTACTCGGAACACTGCTCGGCGGTCATGGCGGCCGCGTACAGTGGGAATCAGGCGCCTGATGAGGACATTGTGGGTACCGGTGACCGCCGTTAGACATCGACCCTCTTTAAAGCATATATTGTAAATGAAAAAGCCGTCTTAACAATAGCTATTTAGATAGTTTTATCATTTGTGTTTTACTAAAGGGGCCGTAGAAAAAAGGTATAAAACCTATGTTGGGAATGCAGTTGAAAAACACTTAAATTGATTCTCTATTAAATGGCATTGCTTCATACGATAAATAGAATAAGTTTACAAATATAGTTTCCTGTATCTGCATTTTTTAGACGACGACGGGGCCATTGAACAAGTGCGTGAACGACTTCAGCGGCACGTCGTCCGCCTGTCCACTGGCGGCAGGAATCATAGCTCTCACATTACAAGCAAAGTATGTAACAGTCATAGATCCCACATAACAAGCAAAGTATGTAGAAGTCATAGCTCTCACGTTACAAGCAAAGTATGTTGCAGTCTAAGCTCTTACTTTACAAGCAAAGTATTTAGCAGTCATAGCTCTCACGTTTCAAGCAAAGTATGTAGCAATCATAGCTCTCGCGTTACAAGCAAAATATGTAGCAGTATTAGCTCTCGTGTTACACGCAAAGTATGTATCAGTCATAGCCCCCACGTTACAATCAAAGTATGTAGCTTTCGTACATAGCTGTCACATTACAAGGCAAGTCATAGCTCTCTCATTAAAAGCCAAGTTTGTAGCCATCCGCGCTCTCACGTTACAATCAAATTATAAAGCAGGCTAAGCTTTACAAGCAAAGTATGTACGGCAAGCCTTACTTGAACTTTTTCTGCGATTTGGCAGTTAAACCAATAGCTTTGTTTAAACCAATGGCTGTGTTTAAACCAATATAAACCAATAGATGTGTTTAAACCAATAGCTTGACGGTAGCAATTAGTATTAGGCTACAAGTTCTTCTTCAAACAACGCTATAAAATACATATACTTATTGGCAGAGGTTCAACTTAGGAAGGTGCGTTTGGCTAAAGTAAATTGTGTTAAACTTCGAGTTATTCTTCACAAGACCCTATCTAGTGGTGAAAGTAGTTTGCCAAACAGTATGAAAAACATTGCATTTACAATACGCATTCATTTTTTTCAGTAACGCCCTTACTTGGAGAGACGTCCAGCACTTGATTGTTGAAACATCTATAAGCACTGGGCTTACTGGGAGTTTCTATAGTAACGGCGCTGGCAAACAAGGTGCATGTTGTTGAAACGTACATATAAAAGTATAAGTAGTTTAAAGCACACCACGCCCTTTTTTCCGTCAATAAACTAGGTGTGTGACTAGTCCCAACGTCTACAATTAGGATCCATCAGGGCCCGTATTCACCAACCCATTCTTAGTCTTGAGAATGAAGAATAGACTTAGACTCAAGATTTAATATATGTGAGTTTGAAAATATACAGGGTACAAATGTTGCGTAAGTCATTTATAAATCATTTTAAATAAAGATTTCTAAAATAAGAATTGGTGAATACCGAGTAAAATTCAAAATAACATCCTTTTTCTGAACAAAAATGTTTCAAGCATATTCTTTATTTTTATGTCTTAAGTCTAAGAATTTGTTGGTGAATACGGTCCCAGGTAAAATTAGCAATATCTTAGAGGTAATACATTACTACTTACAGTCATAACGAGCAAAAAAATGACAACGTATAAGCGAGCTAGTGACTTTGGATCTAAGTTATACCAATGACTAGTGGGACCTATTGGACATCTGTATATTGATACAAGATATATTGATGACTAAGTGTGTGCGAGCAATTTGGATCATTGAGCTAAATCTAGAAGTGTGGTGATTAGTGTTTATTATATGCGTTTCAGTGAAATATCGAATTTTATTGGTGAAACAAAATTTTCTATTTTCACTTTTAGAGCAGTAAAAATATAAGATTTTATATTTTCAGTGCAGTGAAAATATAAAACGAACGATTTTTCCATAAATCGCATCGATCTACAAGTAGTAGTTTACAACCCTTGGCAAATGTATATACATGTACAGTATGTACATGCATGTGTTTACATAAAACACATTATAAAATGCAAACATAATTATAATTTAGCAACAACGACTCACAAAATATGGCACTTTTTTCCCACCATACTAACGAGTGACAGTTTTGGAATCATTTATGACGTAATTTTTATGACGTCAGAATTCGCGAACTTGTGACTTTTAAGCTTATCTCGCTCAATTTATTGTCCAAAAGCATAAAATAAAAAGAACATTTGTCGTATTTTATTTCACTCGTAATCATAGAAAATATATATTTTCACTCGTGTCTGCGCCACACGTGAAAATATCATTTTCTATGAACACTCATGAAATAAAACACGATCTTACACCGGAATCAACAAATATCCTGTATATAAATCAGTACGTAAAAAATGACAGATGACGTCCTGTTTGTATTTATAAGACTAAATGTGAGTAGAATATAACAATGCTGTTTTCCTGTGTTGTATAAGATAGACCAGACGCATTGAAAGTATTCACTTGCGCTAATCAATTTATTAATAAATAACGGATGAGGACCTGATTTCAGTGAGTTCATATTTCGGGTTTGGACTGATGAACGCTGAGAATATGGTGGACGCTGCTCCCGGTTGGCTACCAGTTCCATCTCGCATCACGTGCTATGCATTCTCTACACAAAACAAGTAAATAACCCAATGCATATGTGATGTATAATACAAAGATATATTACCTTAAAGTCACTGTAACCTCTAGGCTAGTGTGTCTGCGGGTAGTCTGCATCACGAACGGCTTTTTCGAGTGTACGTGTAGATATTCATGAACTTCTAATGCATACGCATACTTTGCACGAACTTTCAATGTGGAATGCAACGATTTATCTTCACCTTCAAAACTGAGAACAATAAGCCTGGGTAAGAATCCATTGGGATCTGCAAACCAAACAAGAACAGGAGTTGACATCGCAGAATAAAAGCATGCGTTTAAAAAAAAAACCTGTGGAGTTTGTACGGCTACGTGCTGTCACCCGTGCAATTTACGACTTAATTTGGTTTTTAAATCAGGAATTAACTTAACTTATACTTCATTTCGTAAATAATTATTTAGTTTGATAGCAAACAATATCAGATAGTTGGTCAACGCACTAGTCTTGCACCAACCATTTATCTCAAGGTAGCCGAACGGTGTCCGGAAAGAGTCAAATCTAAAACCCAAAGGTTGATCACACGTTGCAATAACCGTGCCCGAACGCGAGTTTTTTTTCCGCACGGTCACCGCATCAACTTTAGCGCTTGCACGAATGTCTGTTGCTGTTGTTGCGGCGACATTGTGTGCGAGAAAAATCGCACGAACGCAGTGCTGTCACCGCACGTATTTGAAATCAAGCTATCCGTAAACCGTACGGTCGCCGCAAAAGGGTTGTGACGTTAGGCCTTTTTACAGAAAAAAAAACCTATTGAAACGTAAAAAATAGTATCTATGGAAATAAAAAATATGAATGGCAACGTTAAATCTTCTGCTTAACACTACAAGTTCGATATATTTGCCTGATGAAAGGTATATGTTAACCCTTTGCATTATCTTTTTAGTAGACAGCAACAGCAACACTGGTCCGATGTATAAATATGAGGGACAGTGTTTATGTATCTTTTTAGAAACAACATTTTTGGAGACACAATCAAAGATACAGTGGACCTCAGCAAGTGTAAAATTGTTTACATCGAGCACGTGATCATAAAGGTTACATTTAAGTCCGGGTACAGAGGCGATACAATGATAAGTCTGCGCTCACCTACAGGCACCGATGTCACAGTCCTGAGGTAATAATAAATTAATAAATTAATTAATTTGTTTGTATATTCCTTTTTTATTTATTTATGTATAAATTTATTTATTTATTTATTTTTTGTTTTATTTTATTTATTTATTTATTTAGTTAGTTATTTAGTTAGTTGCTTAGTTAGCTTTCTTTTTTTTTTAAATATATATTTATGTATCTCATCTACAACAATTTAGAGTGTGGGTTAATACTGCTAATCGCACAATGCATCAACTCTTCTAACTTGGAGATAGCAACAACAAGTTTTATAAATTGTATACACCATGTCAATAGACTTTAAAAAGTAGCGTTTATTTTTAAATAGTTGTTTATATTTTGCATTCAATTAACGAGTATTGTCTGCGCTATAACAAATATTTATCTATATATTATTTGCACTGTATATACACAATATTACCTTTTAATTATACCTGTAAGCCCTTATGTTGATTATTGCCTTCGGTAATGTCACTTTAAGATTTAAACTTTAGCAATAGTTGGATTAGATGGTTCATCAAAATTTCAGAAAATGTTTATTTGGGTAATCACTTAAAGGAAAACTAGATTTGTTTTTGTAAGCTTCAATACATGTATATAACTGTTAAAGAAGGCACAGCTATTCAGGTGGTCTTATGATCGGCAGAGGTAAAGATGTGTTTTTCTTAGTTCTGGATTTTTACACGTTGGTCAGTTGAACCATTGTGTAACACAAATATTCGGATGGTGTTTTGTAAGTTTGGTAATATTTTGCTATTAGATTCTTAGACATTTGTCTTGGAAAGTGGTGTAAAAGTATATGAATTAATACTTAGTCATTTGCTTGATTCTCAAGTAGTATACAACATGGCTGTGCATCATGACTGAATTGTTGGCAATTGGTTATTCGAAGTTTGTTTGTTAAAACTATAATAGCTTAATACGAAATACATGTATTATTGCATTATATAATATAACATGATTTAAGATGTACGGTTAGTATTGCTTTAAATTATGCTGGCTTGAACGTTACTGCAAAAATAGTGATCCTTCATTTGCAAGCCGTGATTAATAAGAGTAATATTATATATCACTTCTTTTTATACGCCCGTTGTAGAAATGGGACGTATTATGGGCACGCCCCTTCAACGGAAAAACTTTGTTCGGAGCATGTATTTGTCCAGCATAAATGGATTTTCAAATAACTTGGCAGAAGTAACAAGCATGATGAGACGGAGTGTCGAGCGTAAGAACCAGCTCCTTAGGTCCAAAGTGAAGGTCACAGATCAAGGTCAAAGGTCAAATTAAAGAAATCAATCCTTAACACATTGTCCGGAGCATATATTTGTCCAGCATGGATGGATTTCCAAATAACCTGGCAGAAGTGACAAGCATGCTGAGACGGAGTGTCTTGTGCAAGAAGCATGTCCCTTGGTCTAAGGTCAAGGTCACAATTAAAGGTAAAAGGTCAACTTTAAGAAATAAATCCTTAACATTTTGTCCGGAGCATATCTGTGTCCGGAGCATATCTGTGGATTTTAAAATAACGTGGCAGAAGAGACAAGCTTGGTGAGACGGAGTGTCGCTCGCAAAAACTGGGTCCCTACATCCAAGGTCAAGGCCACAATTTAATGTCAAATTTAAGAAATCAATCCTAAACACTTTGTCCGGAGCATATCTTTGTCCAGCATGTAAGGATTTTCAAGCATGGTGAGGCGGAGTGGCGTGCGCAAGAACCAGGTCTCTATGTCCAAGGTCAAGGTCACAATTAAAGGTCAAAGGTCAAATATAAGAAATCAATTTTAAACTCTTAGTCCGGATCATATATTCGTCTAGTATGGATGGTTTTTCAATTAATTAGGCAGAAGTGACAAGCACGGTAAGATGGTGTGTTGCACGTAAAAACCAGGTCCATAGTCCGAGGTCAAGGTCACAATTCAAGGTCAAAGGCGTAGTGGTGGCGTCAACTATTCGTTTCCGCTCTCTAACTCGATAACAAATTGAGCTATTGTAATGAAACTTTATACATAGATATCTTATTGAGCGTCCTCGCTTAGGATTGCATATGGTGTGGTTGGGGTCAAGGTCACTGTTGCTACAAATTGAAAAACCGTTTCCGCTCAATAAATTGAGAACGCATTGAAATATTTTAATTAAACCTAATACATTGATACCTTTTATCGAGACCTCGCTTTGGATTGCATATGTAGTGTGTGGGGTCAAGGTCAAGGTCACTGTTACTAAAAATAGGAAAACAGTTTCTGCTCAATAACTAGAGCATGCATTGAGATATTTTAAACTTAAACTTAATGCATATATACTTTATTTTGAGACCTCGCTTGGGATTGCGTATTGGGTGGGTAGGGTCAAAGTCACCATTATTTAAAATAGGAAAACAGTTTCTACTCAATAACTTGTGAACATATTGAGATATTTAAATGAAACTTCATACGTAGATACCTTATATTGAGACCTCGCTTGGGATTGCGTATAGGGTGGGTGGGGTCATGGTCAAGGTTACCGTTACTAAAAATACACAAAAAAACGGTTTCCGCTTAATAGCTTGAGAACACTTTTAGACATTTTAATGAAACTTCATAAATAGATATCTTATAGACAATCCCAATAATCGATATCTAACGGATTACCGCCCTTGAATACTCGCACGTGCGCCATGACGGTACTGAAGACCTAAACCAGGAATTGATAAAATTTATCGATAGTTTGCGAAGATTATTTGCGATGTAAGAATTGTTTGTGTTCGATCTGACATTATATCGCAAGGATGCCCTATCAGAACAGTGGAGGAAAACAGTGTGTTGTAATTGGTTGTACAAACAGTCAAAAGAAGTTGCACGACTGGAAATTTTCCATGTGTGTTGAACATGGTGTCGAACATCAAGATTGCGCCTGTATAGCACCATTCAAGTTGCACTACATACCAGCTAACGACGAAAAACGGCGATTGTGGCTGAAGTCCATCAACAGAAAAACTTTCAATCCAGCCTCAAAGTCACTGGTGAACATTTAAAATTTTATAAAAAAAACAAAACAACAACAAGTTAATATAATTTGCTCTCAAGTTCTGTCTATGATAAATTACATAATCATAATGTGATTGAATTGTAATTTGTGCAAACTACATTGTTCCTGTTAGTTATAATAATATTTGTTATTTTAATGAATAATGTACATAAAACACTCACTTGAATTACCATTCTTTTGAGATGCCCACACTTTTTAGCAGATTGTGTTTACTTTTTTATAAAGACTAACATCAGTATTCAGTATATAATATTTGTATAAAAGACATCTCGCTATATGTGTGTTGCACTTAAAGCTATGGTTATTTCCGGTACAATGAAATTATTGTATTTAACACCCCTAAAATTTGACACACAAACCATAAACAATTATTAAATAATAAATTGCTAATTTAAAGCAATTTCTTTTTAATTTACAGGTTTGCTCAGTGCACTTCGTAGAAGGTAAACCAAAGACAGAAAATCATGTTCCAGTTCTGCACATGGGTTACAGTGTACCAACAACTACACCCGGACGAAGGCCGCTTGTTTGAAAAGCATTGAAGATAAATGAGAGTGCACCTGTTAATCCAGTTTTAACAGAAACACATTCCACCAATAATTTAAATTCAGATATATTAACAGCAACAAGATTAGAGGATTTTGGTATGTAGGAATTTTCTGATGAATGCCAGTCAATTTGTTGCCATAAATTTCCAAATTTGTGCAACAATCGCTCTAGTATGGTCGATTGCTCAACATAAACTCTTGATGTTATAGAACTTGACCATAGCTATGGTTACAATAAAAAAAAACTAGGAATGCTGCTGTTCAACAGTCCTGTTCGGAATTCAGTGCAAAGTACATTACAAGTGAATCTGATTCGCGCTTTTATACTGGGTTAACATTGACCCAATTGTTCACTTTGATTGCAACACTGGCGCCATATGGTTCTAATTTGCCATACAGGATGAACGTTGCAGACCAGATATTTGCAGTGCTGGTGAGATTACGTCTTGGTTTAACTTATCAGGACTTTGCCAGAAGACTTTTATTTCGGCACAACTTGTTAGTGACATTTTTAATTCATGGTTAGACATAATGGCCGAACATTTATCAAACTGTGTTGTATGGTTACCAAGGGATACAATACAAAGGACAATGCCATCATCCTTCAAAAATAATTTTCCAGGAACTACAGTTTGTTGCAATTGCACCAAATGGCTTTGTAATATTTGTTTCTAAACTGTACGGTTGGCGAGCAAGTGATGTGTATATTACTAAGAACAGTGGTTTCTTGGACTACCTCTTGCCAGGAGATGAAGTAATGGCTGAGAGTGGTTTCACAATTAGTGAAGAACTGTGTTTCAGGCGTGTACATTCCAGCCTTTATGAAAGGCCGAGATCAACTTTCAGAAGAAGAGGTTGTTGATACAAGAATAATTGCTTCGAACCGTATCCATGTGGAAAGAGCTATTATGCGGATGAAATCGTATAGAATATTGAACACGAAAATGTCGAATAGATCCTTCAAGAAGGGTAATAAGACTCTCCTAGTAATATCTGCTCTGTGCAATCTCAGAGACCAAATCATTAGGGAGGACAATGATGACATTGTAAAAATTAATAAACTGTGGAATCTTTAAGGCAGACTATGACTTTGAGGACAATTTTGTGATGTTTCTTTGTATGAAAAAGAACACAAAATTATTATTTGTATCTTGCATTTGTGTATGCTTTGTTTGAGTACTGTTACGAATAAAAAATATTCAATATCTGTAACACATTGCTGTTTTTCAATAAAGCATAAACATTGATTTTAAATATAGCTCTTTAATATATTATGGTCTTTTGATTATACATAAACACATAATTAAACGAAACAGTTCTCTGTCAGACAACAAGCATATTATGTCAGTCATATGCAATATTTTTTTTTTTTTTCAGTGAAATAAGTCTCTGACAATCCTTGTATTCTTGTCGAACATTCCAACATTACAATTATTTATGCGGAGCTAACATTTTACCACAGGGGCAGTTTTCACAGAGCACCTTTAGTATTTTCTTAAATTTTCACTTAAGTGTAAAAATGATTGTAAAATTTATGTTGATATTTGGCAATTAACATTATAATACTGAAGTCATTTTAAAATGTTATTTAATTTTGCACTGCTTGCATACATATTTAATTTACGGAAATTTCCAGATTTAAGGATAAGGATAAAATTTATCTTAAGATGCTCCGTGAATACTACCCCTAATATCGCAAAAATAAAACATCTATAAAATTAACATTTCTTTCCGTTTGATTTATTCCAGCAAGAAGACATCAACAATTAGCAAAACACAATGGAACATTGCTGATTTAAGTTTCCATTCAATATAATTCAACAGTTTTAAGAACACAGCTTCTTGAAAGCAGTGGAGAATTCCAAACGCTTGAAATAAAGCTCATCAACCAATCGTACAAGCACAATTTATAAATAAAAGGCTTTGATACGTGGTAACAAACTGTCAAGGAAATCCTGGTCATAAGGTACATCGACGACAATCTGGTCATCTGATGTCCAAACCACAAATTTGCACAGTGAAGTCCTTGTGCAGTACATGGTCATCTGTACCTGGGTGTAGTAGCCGTTCTTGCCACTAGGGCTCAGATAGGCTTTTCCTGTTGGGTCCAGACAGACGTCATACTTGCCAGACTTGACCAGGTCATGGATTGGTTTGGTTGGACACTTAAATTCCAAAATAGTGTTGTCATTGATAAGTTCATCAGAGCTTGCTGCAAAATACTGTTCATCTGGTCTAACAACTAAACCACATTGAATGACAGTGAGTCCTGTAGTGGTCTCAAACCATTGCCTTGCTATGGGTTCGCTTTTCTTTCCATGTCGTGTTGCTGCTGATCCCTTAAACCTATTATGTATGTGTCCTGTCACAAACTTTTCCGGATTACCACGTGCTATTTTTGAAACGCTATTCACGCAGCTTGCCGTTAATCTGACTCTTCGACTGTCCAGCCACAATGGGGAATTTTGTTCTTTTGTCTTTTTTTCCAACATTCTTAATTTATCATGGCTCAACTGGACATAAATGCAAAGACTTTTTGCACGGTCTACATGTGGGCAGGCCTGTATTTGCAGTATCAGGATGGTCATGGCAGCCGTGCTGTACTGGTTCTCTGAAAGTCACCGTTTTTTATGGAGCACTAACTACCTTGTTCAACATGGACCCAGTACACTGCCATAAAGCACTGACACTACACTTTCCCGCAAAGTCAACAAGGTCCTTGTGGTCCAAACACTGAGGTCGCTTGGGAACCGAGTCACTCTTTATCTTGATTTTACTCGAAAGGCCATCGTTAACTATGTCAAGGAATTCCTCATAGGCTGAAAGAATCTTGGATGCACCTCTACCCCACACCCGCTTTCTGTCTGTGCATCCTTCTCCAGCGACGCTATACTCACAAGCCATACTAACTGCACACAGCACCGCTGCAATACGGCTGCAGGAACGCCCGGCACCTGCTGGACACGTACAATGTCCTGTTACAATTCCAGTGTCTGACACTACAGCCCAATACTGGTATTCTGCCTTCCCAACACCGGGTTGACTGGGCGAAACAGTGGCCTTAAAAAAGTGAAGATCACCTTCTTTGCAGTCAAATACATCACCTAACCATTCACTTTCCACATAGTTCTTTCCGTACAGAGCCCGAAAAGCTCTCATTTCTTTCCCATCATACGCCTTCTTCAGGATCATGTAGTCCACCAGGTCTTCATAGACCAGCCTCGGCCATCCGTGTGGGGCGTTCTTGGACCATGCTGCTTCCTCTAGTGGTAGCTCTGCGAACAAATAAATATAACACGTTAACAGGTATCACTTGAAACATGTATTAATCTGTACTGTTATCGATGCTCTGTAATTAATTGTGTTCATAATTATACTTAAGCTTAACTAAATATTTTTTAACAAAACACTGATTATTATAAAACACAACAATTAAGTGAATTGTCATTCTGTTCATTTTTAAAAATGAAGGATAAATTATTTATTTTTTTTCCTGAAAAGTCAGATTTCTTGTGTACATAGAGGTAAATGAAAATAAATTAGGCTACTGCAGTACAGATTTTATTATTTATGTTCTCATTAACTGGACGCCATAAAGTAAATTGGTGGGTTTAAGTTTAGTATAAACACTTTTATCACCAACAATTGTTTCATTATAAAAGTTATTAAAACTGAACAAACCTTTAACGGATTACCAAACAAAGATATTTGTTCAATCACCCATTTTACAAACGCCATTGTATTAGTGAAATGTAAACTTCCGTTTTCAACATTGCTTACAATGCATTTAGCAAATCGTATTCCATTTTGTATTACAGTTATATTCAACAACACTATTCTAAAGAATTATAATAGAAATAAACTTACTGATGAGTTTGGAATTGACCATATTTTATGTAATTTTGAGCGTAGTAGAATTCTGCGATCTGTAGACAAAATTCTTCAGCATCCTAATGGCGGCGTGGTCACGTGATCACCAATATGGCGGCGATCATTTTATCGATTATTGGATTATCTATATCTAGACCTCGCTTGGGATTGCATATGGGGTGGGTGGGGTGAAAAATAAGGTCACAGTTACTAAAAATAGACAAACAATTTCCGCTCAATAGCTTGAGAAGACATTGAGATATTTTAATGAAACTTCAGATGTAGATACCTTATATCTCGCATTGGATTGCATATGGGATGGGTGACGTCAAGTTCACCATTACTGAACAGTTTATTTTTGTGCTGACAAAATTTGTTAGAAAAAAATGGTTTTGTGGGAATTTCCATGTTTCCTGTTTATGTTGTCATCTTGATTATAGATTTAAGAATATACATGGAATAGTTTTGATACCTCAACTCACCACACAGGGAGAGGCTTTGGAGATGAATTAGATTCACAAATACCATGACTTTACCTTATTAGTTTTTTTATTTGTTTCTCTTTAGTCGTTGAATCTTTACCTCAAATAAAAACTCTTTGA